>UFQX01000159.1:24198-42125 GCA_900497675.1 Arapaima gigas | reverse complement strand
TTTTTGAAAAAACCCCCCCCCCCCCCCCCAGAGGAGTTGACAGTAGTATTAGCAGTCTCATTAGTGGCATTTTAACAGCCCATCCTTCAGATAAGCAGTGTTGGGATTGGAATATTCTTATTTTATTTCCCCTCCAGGTGGCAACAATATCTGCAAATGGAGATACTGAGATTGGCACTATCATTTCGAATGCCATGAAGAAAGTGGGCCGTAAGGGGGTTATCACAGTGAAGGTGAGTGTAGAACTTGGGTAAGACATCTAAGCTTTGTGTGTCTAGTAACAAGAAGCCAGCAGTGAGCATTCTTGTGGAGTATTCTTTATTAAAGGTCTAGGTGATGGGTTTTCAGCAGTTTTATCATGCTCATTCACAGGATGGAAAAACTCTGCATGATGAACTTGAGATTATTGAGGGCTTGAAGTTTGACCGTGGCTACATCTCTCCCTACTTCATTAATACCTCCAAAGGTAAGGCTTGTACTGTGAAATGTCCATCTCACACTACCTCATGTGATTTTTTTTTTTTTTTTTTTTTTTTTTTTTTTTTTTTTTTTTTAAAAAAACCCTGAATCTTGGTGTCCAAACACATTTACAGGCCAGAAGTGTGAGTTCCAGGATGCCTACCTCCTCTTGAGTGAGAAGAAGATCTCCAGTGTTCAGAGCATTGTCCCAGCTCTTGAGCTTGCCAACCAGCATCGTAAGCCCCTGGTCATTGTGGCTGAAGATGTGGATGGCGAGGCCCTAAGCACCCTGGTCCTCAACAGGTTTGTCCTCCTGTAGTTATAAGGCAGTTCCTTCTTGTTTCTGTTCTTGCTGTGGGGACCATGTATGTAAAATCTAGAATACACAAACAACTTGTCAGTTTGTGTGCTTTATGCTGCATTACATTGTCCTCCAATTTGGTTTTTGTAAAGTGTTTGTTGAAGCACAAGTGGTGATAAATGAAAGTGGGTTCACAATAGAGAATGCAGTTTGCAATATACTGACCTGAAGGAATCCATCTGGGAACTGACAAAAAGGAATTGGGGGACAGTTCAAGGAATTGGGAGGAAAAATAGACCTTTGTGTCTTGGTACCAGTGGCTGTTCATTCCTCTGGGATTCTGGCATATTGATGGCCTAGTGTGGCTTCCTTCTATAGTTAAAAACTTTCAGAACAGTCGTGTTGTGTAGTGCAGTGATTCATGAGAGTCATCCTAATGGCCCAGGAGGGTGGAGATGGAAAGAAGTGATAACTTAATGAGAAATAAGTAAACGTGAAAAGGAGGAGGGAAATACAGTACATCGATAGTACTTGGGTGCTCCGATTGCAAGTCATTGACTAACCAGTGTATTACCTAGTGCCCCTACAATTGCCTTTTTGTGCTTTGAATCCCGTATTAGATTTGGGATAAGGAAGAACTGGAGGTCCCATCAGTAAGAGCTTGCTGAAGTGTCCAGGTGTCAGACAGGCTGAATCAGATCTCCAAATGAGAACTTAAGAGTTTAGCATTATGTGGGGGGGGGGGTATTTTAGAGCCAGTATAGGTGTATTTTTTTTTTTTTTGCTGAAATACCGTGAAAGCTGCTTAATTAAGTCTTTAAAGTAATGTCTGAAGGAATAAGTGAAATACACTGGAAAGAATAGTTTCAAATGCCATAATTAAACTTTCCATTGTAATTTTTTTTAGTTACTTTTTTTGAAATGGAACTGTAGGCAGGCTTATTTATATTACAGAGTAGGTGTCTGAGTGGACTTTTTTTTATAGGAGAAGTTTGTGCTTCAATTCGTTTTCTCATCTGCAGGTTGAAAGTTGGGCTGCAGGTTGTAGCTGTGAAGGCTCCAGGATTTGGAGACAACAGGAAGAACCAGCTGCAGGACATGGCTGTTGCCACTGGGGGGGCTGTAAGTTTTTTTGCACTGAATCTCTGTTGTCAGAGGGGATGGGGATACATACTCTTGCAAACCTGAATCATTTAGCTCTAAACAGTAAAGTTTTAAGGGATTCGGAGGGCTCAAGACCGATGAGATCTAAATAAAATTACTAGTGGCAGGATTTAGATGCTTTAGTGTGTGGTATTCTGTATTGTATTGACCTTTGGAAACTGCTCTTTGACTTTGTTGTTAATGTTTTCTTTATTTTGTTAGTGACTTAGTTCAGAGCAGTGATTCAATTCTCAGTTCTCATTAGATCAGAGCTTGGTTAACCCCTGCTTGCTGCACAGGTATTTGGTGATGAAGCAATGGGTCTGGCTCTGGAGGACATCCAGGCACACGACTTTGGCAAGCTGGGTGAAGTGGTAGTGACGAAGGATGACACCTTGCTGCTGAAGGGGCGTGGTGACCCAGCCGCAATCAAGAACCGGGTGGCAGCAATTGCTGAGCAGCTGGAAGCCACCACCAGTGACTATGAGAAAGAGAAGTTAAATGAGCGTCTGGCCAAGCTCTCAGATGGAGTGGCTGTGATTAAGGTGAGCTGTGGAGATGATTTTTGGAATGATTCACTTGTTATATCATTAGTCAGCCGTATATTTATTAAGTTCTCTTAGAATAGCTTTAATTTCAAGTTTAGCTCGCAGAACACATGTCCACGCAGTGTTTGTTGTAGGGAAAGCCATCTGGCTCTTGTAGGACTAACTTTGGGCTGCTGTTGTGAATTAGGTTGGGGGCACCAGTGATGTGGAGGTGAATGAGAAAAAGGACCGTGTAACAGATGCCCTGAATGCTACCCGAGCTGCAGTGGAGGAGGGCATTGTGCCAGGGGGTGGGTGTGCACTGCTGCGTTGCATTCCTGCTCTTGATGGTATCAAGCCAGCCAACTCTGACCAGAAGATTGGTGAGTCCTGACTGTGTTTCCTGAAATTTTCTTCCTGCTTAGATTTAGGTTTTCATTCTTCATTTACAGACTTACGGCACTGAAATGTATCAATTTATGCTTTTGAGTTAACAATTTGAAGGACCTGTTACCAACAGCTGCATTGTTTGCTTCACCTTTCAGTATATTTTGTCTAAATTATTTATTTTCTCTGTCCACCTTCAGGTGTGGACATCATCCGTCGTGCCCTGCGCATCCCTGCCATGACAATTGCCAAGAATGCAGGGGTAGATGGTTCAACGGTGGTGGAGAAGATCTTGCAGAGTGGGCCAGAAATGGGATATGATGCCCTGAAGGGGGAGTATGTCAACATGGTGGAGAAAGGCATCATTGACCCTACAAAGGTTTGCTCCAAAGGCATTTTGTGGTGTGTGTGTGTGTGTGTGTGTGTGTGTGTGTGTGTGTGTGTGTGTGTGAGTGCCAAATTTCAGGTCTGTGGCTTGACAAAGTTGTTCATAATGAACAGACGGAGAGTGAGCTTTATAGATACGCCCCCCCCCCCTTAATGGCTGTGGTGAGCTTGTATGAGCACTATCTGTGTTCAGGATGGAAAATAATCGGTCTCAAAGTATTCTTGCAGGTACTGTGGTGGTGATCAGAGTGCTTATGTCCCCTCCAGGTTGTCAGGACAGCCCTGATGGATGCAGCTGGTGTTGCATCCCTGCTGTCCACTGCGGAGGCGGTCGTTACGGAGATGCCCAAGGAAGAGAAGGAAGGAAGCATGCCGGGTGGCATGGGTGGCATGGGTGGCATGGGTGGTATGGGTGGTATGGGTGGTGGCATGTTCTAAAGAATTTCTGTCAGAGAATTGAATCTAATCCAATAACGAAGATGCCAAAAAAGACAACTTACTCCCCTGTCAAGAAAGTGCAGTGGCACAGAGCGCCACCCATCCAAAATTCAGCTATCTGTCCCCACCTTCATTCCCAGCGCCTTCTCCAACACACTGGAACACAGCTAACTTTTCTGAAGGTTGTTCCTGAAGGCCATGATCGTACCAGAGAATGTGGTTACACTGTGTTTCCTGCCAAAAGAACCCAGTTGATGGAAATACTCGACAGCACATTTTAGACTGGTCTGGTTTATAAAAAACTGCCAAGACTGTGTTGTGATTATGTAATGTGATTTGTTGTAATAATTTGGGTTCTTAACCTTTCTGTGTCCAAACTGCTGGATCCGTCCATTTGCTGTCTGTCTGTCATCACCGTTGTTTCCTGAGCCTGTTTTGTACCTAGAAGTTCTGGTACAGGAATGAAGTTTCTTGCTAAAAAAAAGGCTTAACCTGATGGACTTAAGTGCCTCTTTCACTATTTTCTTTGCAGCCTGTTTTTTTTTTCAGTTTGAAAAACATGAGTCATTTTGGTAGAAACATAAAATAAGGTGTTGTAGAAGCAGGGTGAAGATGAATGTTGCTGTCTGTTCTAATCTAAATGTGGGACAAAGGGTTATCATATTGACCTTAGTTTCAGGGTTGTTTGGAAAAGCAGCAACAACAAGATCCTTCTGATTTATCTTGTGGTCTGTACATGAGCATTTTCATGGCAGTGTTTCACCAAACTTCACTTAACCTCCAGTGACCCTACATTATTGGCACAAGAGGTAACAAATGTGATGGCCCAACAGACAAAATTTGATATTCTGACAAAAGATTTGAAAGAAAAGCAAAGAATTCTGTTGACTTTAGCATTGCTTGGGCAGAGGCTTGGAGAGGCCTGTAGGAGGGGGTGAGGTCACTTTGGCTGCTCCTTCTGTCACAACTCAATCTTATTCTTCAATATGACTGTGTTAAAGAAGAGTAGTGGAAATTTACCATTTTTGTATGTCTGCAACCAGTCAAACTGCTCGGCAATGAGTTTTTTTTTTTTTTTTTTTTTGTACATTACATCAAACTGGCGGTTTGTGTTCTATTTCTTTTCCTAACAGCTGTGAAAACTCACTTTTGTACAATGTGTCCAATTATTCAGTCAGTTTTATTTAATAAAATCATTTTTTTGAATTTTAGTATAAAACATCTCTCAGTAAAATTCCAGAAATCAAAGTGATTGAAACATGTCCCCACTTTGACTTTAGATGACCTCCAGAAATAGTCTATGTAGTTCACTGCTTGAGCTTCAAGATGAAAATGTTCATACATTTCAACCATACCCTGTGTTGTCTTCAAAAGTTAACAAAACTATGTTATATTTTTGGAGATTATAAAGTATTCTGTATTCACTTTGCCTCAAGATATTTAGTTTTCATTGAAACAACCCAAAAAAAAATTTTCAGTATTTGAAACCTTGCATTTTATTCTGTGATCTTAAAAACAGGATTTACACAATACTTGTGAGTAACCTAGGCAACTTGCATGATGAGGGATAATCAGTTATGCAAAAATGAAATGAAAACTGACTTTCGTGTTCTGGGTATCACCATTTCAGTGAATTTGGTGGTTTAGGCTCTGTTCACCAGTGGTATGTTTATAATTTTGTGGCTGATACGCTACACCACCTGCAGTTCTGGTAAAATAAAATTTGGAGGTAAAAGATGTTTTCTGTTACCAAACATACCCTGAACGCAGCTTTTAATAATTTAATTATTCAATATACTAATAAATCAGTTTCTGTCCTTTGTAAGTTGCACCCGGGGCCTGAAAAAGCACACCACCAGAGGGCAGTACACAGTAGTATACCAGAGGAGGTCCAGCTTAGATGAACCTTTGATTTAAAATTAGTCAGAGTCTGAAAGTGGTAGTAAAAGCACCAGTTGACTGTGACAAAGCACAGGACTTGCAAAAATACCTGATTTATCCACCGTACACGTGCCCGGTAGCTGGGCACCACGTCACCTAAGGTGACTGGCTCTGCATATGGTGGATCTCATGTAAAATCATCTCCCAGAGGTCTCAACCCTATAGCGTTTGAATGTGATGCAGAAATTGATAGCATCTGTTTTGCAACCTTGATGAAGAAGACTGCAGCTGACAGCTGCGAGGTCAGGAGAGCCAAACCCGAAGGAGATCAGGCGAACAGAGACAGGGACCTTTGTACATGTAGCAACTGGAGGAAAGACAGCAAGGGACTCCAAACAACTGCCTGGTAGCTTCTTTGAAGCATTTCGTTTCAGAGGTCTTGCATACTTCATGACCTCTGATACCTACAGTTATGGTTGTAACTGCCACACGTGAGATCTACATTAAAACTGGGAGAGCAGTCAACTAAATTCATTCCACTGCAATACCTAAGTGTGCATTTCCACTGATGTCTGCAATAGATAAGAGAAATGAGTTGGAAAGAACGAAATGTAAGCAATTTTAAAAAGTTCCGTGTCTAACATTGTCAGTTGTCTCGGTTAAGGTATTAGCTGTTTTAGTAATAAGTTACAGATTACCACTCACAGCAAAGGGTAAAGTACAGATATGGGGGTAGCCTGGGAGACCAGGACCGAAGCACCATACTCTCCTGAGGAGGTTGAAAAGGTTGCCATCTGAACAAGAGGTCTGGAGTTTAGGAACAGACAGGTCACTGTTCTCCTTGGTGCTGAGGTTCTTGATGCCAAACAGAACCTGTTAACTCGTAGTTTGCTACCTTGACCAGACAGGTGTGAACTCCAGCAACTAGGCAGGTACAGCATGTCTCTCCAGCACTGGGGAAAAACCCACCTCCAGTGAGTACCATTTATTTGAGGCAGCAAGAAGCTGGTTTTTTTGGAGGAGAGCCTCCTGTTGAAAGCTAATGTTGTCATATTTTTCTGTATTGTTAGTATTAACTCTGATCTGACATGATAATCTGGAGGGTTCAGCAAGTCATGACACAGAAACCACCAAAAAGCCACCCTTCCACCTAAACTCCCTCTACTGAAGTTTTAAACAAAACAAATTTTGGGGAAGAAGTATAAAACAAAACCCCTTGTCTCACCCAGTCATCAATCCTGTGCATTTGCATTTAAGCCTAGCCGTCTGCTTCCGCCCGTAGCCACTGTTTTTTCGTAAACCCACCACCAACCCACCTCCACCTCAACCTTGTTCAAACAGTCCCCCCCCATTGGGGGGCTCAACAGTCACAACCTCAAGCAACTTCCACACCCCCGTGAACAGCACACCAAGTACCCATCCAAATGCAGAACCAATCTAATACTTCAAACTCCTGAAATCAGCTATACAGGCACGTTCCGATAATGGAGAAAGTCACTTAAAGAAAAAATGTATTTGTCTTTCCTTTAATAGACCAGGATTTGAAAGAGCACGCAAACTGCAGTATGTACTGGGCTATTGGTACAGCTGGTGTCAGGTGATGAATTATGGGATCGATTGAGCTTCTCTGCATAATTTATAACTGAGCTTCTGTGTCATGGCATAGAGGAGGATAATCTGGAGTGAGGCGGCCTGTGGCCCCTGGCTGCAGCAGGAGTAAAATGCCCAACGCCTCTCGTGATACACAGAGCAGCCAGCGTCCATTGTTGGAGTGACTGACAATGGGCCACTGCTGTGGATGAATTATTCAGTCTGGGCTGTTTACCAGAGACGGCGTCTGGGCGAGTTGCTAGCAGCGCTGTTGCCCGATCGAGACGCTGTACAGTTGAGGAAGTTCCTTCAGCTGGTTGCCTGGAAGAACCGGCGTTCTGTATTCTGCCTCAGCTGAGCGAGGTCCTGCCAAAAGTGGTGAGTAAAGGTGGGTTTGACTCTGCCGTTCTGGATCGAATTGCCTGGATCCATTGATGTTGTGCCCAAAATGCTGCCATGATCCATCACCGGGCAAGAATTTGCAGATAATGAATGACTAAACTATGACTGTTACGTCAGTTAATTTACTAGGAATGTACTTTGTTTTTATTCAGCTCTGGTTTTGAGCCTGAGTCCTCAAAATGTAACTTATCTTCTACTGAGATTTATTCTGCACCAGCTTCAGGAACACATAAATTGCAAAATAACCGACTTTAAATGATGGCAAGAAGTGTACGATGCTCAATTATAATGTTATTAGTGAACTTATTTGCTAAATTTTCCAAAAATTTCACCAAAACTGCATTGAAAGATTTAAGAAATACTGCAGTCGATAAATTACCACTTTGAACGCTGCAAAATTTTTGAATTGTAGACATAAAATACCACTTCCATTAAAATTAACATTTACATGTATTAATGTAGCTGACACTTTTCTCCAGAGGGACTTAAAATATTAAGCAACTTATAATATTTTAACAATTTATACAGCTGGATAATTTTGTACTGAAGTAATTTTGGGAAATTAGGGTGAAGCCTTAATGGAACCACCGTGCTTTAAAACGGCTTTTGCAAAAAGCAAAAATATTGTCTCTCCCTGGACACACTGAAGTGATTAGAACACCATGAATAATTCTAGGTGACCCCAGGTGGACTTATGTGCTGTTCGCATTCACCTCCATGCGAACTAGATGTATCACCTTTCTCACCTTTACTAGGGGAGACAGGGGGTGGTGGGTTCAGGACTGCCCTACACTGTGGGCTGTGATCTCAGGTCCAAACAGCATAACTGAGAGATATTTCCTCTCCTAGCAACATGCAGTGATTCCATTACACTTTCGCTTCCTCTCAAACACACACACACACACACTCGCCTGCAAGATTCTCACCTAAATAAATGTTGTTCACAAACATAGTTCTCTAGCTGGTCAGATATGTGCCGATTGTTCAAGTCTCCTCCCCGATTAATTTTAGCATTTGAACAGGTCAAACTACTTTTAATACCCGTCTGGGCAGAATAATAGTCATTGTTTAGGTTTGTGGCAAAGTTTAACTTTTCCCACTCTTTGTTGTTAGCAACACAGAATGTCTGTTTGCACTGAGCTGCGTTCTACTTTTCGCCTTGTGCACGTATACCAATGCGATAATGTGTTGGATACAAAAATGAATATATTCTACGTTAGACATTTTACAGATATGTTTGTTTTTTCCTATGTTTCTTCTGTTTACATCAGTTTAAACTGCTACTTATAATGTCTCCTCTTCTAGATTTCTAGACGTGATACAAACCAAACTCAGCTCTTTCACAAATGGAAACAAAACTCTTGAAAAAAGACCTTGAAGCTTTGCTGTAAGTACACCATGGTGACTCAATGTCATGCCATTTGAGGGGGGAAAAAAAACTGTTGGAAAAAATGAATTATGACCACTGTGTTCAATACACATCCTGGATACAGAGTACAAATTCTGTAACTTGGAAAAATGTTTGTTGGACTCAGTCACATAGCCATAGACTGGCAAAAAAATCATTTGTTGCTGTTGCAGTGCATCTTTTGTCAGTTGAGTCTGTATTAAACTTAAACGGTTGTTAAGATGTTTGTTAAGACCCTGGAAATGCTTTTGATTGCAGTGGAGGTTACATTGGACAGAAGCTCAGAGAAAATGACTTTGACCCCAAAGGACAGAGATCTCAAACTCTCCTAGATGACCTGGTAATGCTGACAAGTCAATGTCACTTCTGCAAACCAAACCGTAAATTTAAATCTGTTCAGACATCTTACTTACTTTGGAAAAATGGTGGCAGTTATGAAATCAGTAGCAGATAGTGTGACTGTTAAAGCCACGTCTTCACTGAAACAATAAGCACTCACTACAAAAACTAGCAAAAGCCTCCTATTTGTCTCTCCATAAATATTAGTTTTATCCTGTACTTCAAACAGATCAACAAAGGCTGTGAAAGATGGAAATGCACAGAAAACCCATCGTCTCACTTTGGAAAATATCACTCTATCCTATCTTGCTTTCACATATGACACTCTCCAATAAATATGCGCAGGCATCCCATAATACACAGGTAATGTTTCTGTGGTGAAACAGTGGTGATCCACTTAACTGGGTTGTTACTATGGCTCAGTGACACACACACACACACACACACACACACTGTTCAGTATGTTTACACTAATGGGAACCAGCAGAAGTGCAGTATTGCCATATTGTTACACTATGCATGCAATAAAATAATGTCATACAGTATAATGGCATTTTTGCTTTATATAACTTTCCTAGTAGCTCGCTGGTAAAATTCCATGCATCTCATACAGAAAGGAACTCTGCCGTGTCCCTCTGCTACTGCTGTGTCACTCTGTCAAACATCACCTAGCGCCCTAAGTTTGGATAAAAGCACTACCAGCTAAAATGCCAAAAATTGTGGTCTATTTGCTGTATCAGTAAATAATGTGAATTAGGACGACACATTTATCGTAAAATTAATATAATTCATTTTTTTCCCATATTTGCATTCAACTTTGAATTCATCAGAGTGTTTTTGCTGTCAAACTAACCATATCTGAGGAATATTAGTGTTGCTGACATTTAATGCAACAATATGTTGTCTCTGCCCCTCTTTTCCCCTCAGACTGTAAGTAAACTAATATTTGCCGTGTCCATGTGAGCCGCTGCGTGGTCAGAATTTTATTCAGACTGGATTATTTTTAACCAAATGCTTGATACATGTGTGAACTGCTTTTCAAATGTTTAGTCTCTTCCTGGGTCTCTGTGTGGCCTTGTCTGCAGGCACATTATGACTTGGCCATTACTGTGGCTCTTTGGTGGCTGGAAAGGCACAAGCCCACTGAGACTGACATCATGTGAGTACACAGTACCGTACATCCGATACCAAATAGGCGTACGTCTTTTCCTTCACTTTGACCACATTTATTAAATGCACATTTAACAAATGTAATGGGTGAAAAATTGGATGCCTAAACAATATCTGAATATCCTTTGGGACACATGTACTGAAGAGTTCGAAGCGGGCTGTTGAATCAGTGAAGGAGAGTGTAAGGAGGATTTCCCAGGGTCCTTGGGTGTTTAGAACATACTGGTGTGGTGACAGAGAGGCCACACAGAGAGGTTTGTGAGAATAAGGAAGACTCACCAAAGGCCCACCTCAAGCTGGTGGAGAGCTGTTGAAAAGGGCATCTAGATGGCTGTGGATCAGGAGAGGTGAGTCGTGGGTTCAAGAAATCTCTGCTTGGGTGCAGGCTGGGGTCTGATCGGTCTGCGCTGGGCCACCAATGTAAAAGACTGGAAAGACTGGAAGACACGAGGACCACTGGTAGTCACTGTAAAACCAACTAACTAGGGATATCTTTCATACCCACTGCAATCTCACTGTTACATATTGTAAAGTACCTTTTCTCCTGTCTCCGATCATGTTATTTATCACTGGGTTGTTGTGCTGGGATCTGCTATGAAACAAATTCAGGGGACAATAAAAATTGAAGTGAACTGTACTGAATTAATCGAATCACCATCAATGAGTAGTTACATTTTGCAATAGAACCCAACAAAGTTAAAACATTAAATCAGTGTAAACAGTGGCTCACTGAAGGACTTTTTACATCAAGTGGTTTCTGTTACCCAGAACAATTCACAGCTGTGATGACAGCCAGTACCCTGACCACATGGAGCGCAAGGCCATGATCCTGTCCTCCTTTGCCGGGATAATCCTGGTAAAATGACCATATAATGTTCTCTGCCACTTCACCCCTCTATCCCTCTTGAAGCTGTGGAATAAATAAAAGCAGGTTTTGGAAAATGAAAACTCCCAATACATAGTTTTATGTTATCTAGCTTTGTTTTGCAGTAACATGTAAAATACATGAAATATATATTTTTTAATACTTAAGCAAACAGGCAAGAGTACATAGATTACTGGAAAAAGTACATAACTACTGAGCAAATGTTTTCACTGCACCTGCTAGTTTCTAGTCAACCAACTGTCATCCTTACCCTCTTGTCATTGTATTTCTGTCTTCCAGAACAGTCTGCCTGTGGAGGAGGTACTTTCTCTGTACAGGTGCAGGCCCTCCATTGCTTACAAGCAGCAGAACACCAAGGTGATCCAGAGTGTAGGAAAGCTGCTCTAAACTATATAATGTTTCATATTTGTTCATAACAACTTATCTTACACCTGAGAATTTCATAATTTACTAGACAAATGGTGAATCGGTTTTATTTGCATTTAGATATGCAGTTATTAATTTTGCAGACTCCTTTCTCCAAAGCAATAATAGATGTAGTTTTCTAGTAATGCAAGTTTATGGAGCTGATAAGAACTCGAGAGAGGTGGGTATGAAAAATATGTGTTTTTTGGATCCTTTTTGAACATTGAGAGGGATTCAGTAGGTTTGAACGCCATTCTTCTGCTGGAGCCAGAACTGGGAACTTGCAGGATTTTGAACCTTAGTCTGAAATTCATGGTGTGGAATATGTCTTCCTAACAAGTCTATGGTGCAGGCAGAAACCAGGTGGATAAAACAGTAAGGCTATAACTTTGTCTGTCCTCTCTCTCAAATAAGTTTGTCATTGTGCTGCTGGTTGTTTATATGCAGTCTTACAAAATCCATAGTTCCTGTCTCCTGTCTCCAAACAGTAAACAAAAGTAAAATATGGTATGGCATGTTTATGTTGTGCTGGTTGAACACAGATCCAGTAAAATTTTGATCTAGCAAAATTCTATAGAACATTTTTTCTCCCTCATCTGCATATTACTATTGTGATTTGTGCTTCATAGCAACTGACCTCCTGTTTGGTTCTGTAATGCACCTTTACCTCTACAGAATGCCATTGTTCACCCCTTCCCATTGTCCTACCACCCATTTGCTATGCTCACTGCCTACAAGGCTGTACATCACTCTTGGAAGCACAGTAAGTCTATATGTTTTTCTCTATTTCCTACCTCCTGTTTATAGACAGTAGTATTTTAATAGGGTTATTGCTTTGACTTATATTGTTAGCTCGGAAACTGAAGCTGTGGAGGTCATCCCGCAGCAGCGCGGTCTCTCCCACACAGCGTGACACATCAGTGAAGGCTGCAGACCCCACTCTTCACAGCCTTTCTTCAGAGTGAGTGAAGCCTTTGCCTTGCCTCTTCACAACTGTCCCTCAATGCGAGCAGCATAGCGTACATCTTGGAAACGGAAAAAATAAATAATTTGTTTAATCATTTAAGATGAACGCGGATGTTCAAAACAGGTGAGGAGAATGGAAAGAGAAGACAAAAAGAGAAAGTAGAATGAATAGTATGTCTATGGAGCTCATGTTAAACTTGTAAGTCTTCCATCTGGTATTAAAATCTGCCACTGATGGGGCATCCTTTGTTTGCTACATTTCGCATTATTCCATAGGTTAGAAGTCCCGTTGCTAAAGGACCTCCCAATGACAGTTTTCAAGCAGATTTTAGGATGTAAGTTTCTTATTAAATGAGTGGAGAGAAATATTCAATGTGTATTTAGCAATTAGTTCTTAGCAAGTAGTTTAAGTTCATGTGCTCACCTATATAACAGGTTGCAGGTAGACTCCAGTATATGCAGCCCCAGTGTACAAAGCTGTGCTATAACATTGCTAAACTTTTAACACCAGCTCCTGGTTTACACACTAAACTCCTCTCAGAGCCATGATTAAGTGCCAGAAACTTGTCTGCAAAAATTAAAAAATTCAAAGCTCCCATGTCATGCAGCAGCTTGTACCTGTACCATAACACCTTACAGTATAATACCGTGCAGTGTGGCAAGCGGTAATGGACATACCTTGCTAGTATCCATACAGTCAGCTATCTTATGTTTGCTTCGTTTCTATGTGTTTGTGTGTGCAGTGTCTCCATTTTAATCTCATAAACAAAGTGTAATCCAGCAAAATTGGGCTAAATGAAAAATGAAAAGAAAGAAGGTAGCATGACTAGAAAAGATTCCCTGAGTGTGTGTGTGTGTGTGTGCGGTACGATGCCGTGTGTGTGTGCTGCATGGTGCCACACTGTACTTACTGCAAGGTGTTTTACAGTGTTTTGGTGGTATGTGGGAAAGTTGGTTTGGTTTTCAAATGGGCTGGGACTGTATGATTATTTTTCCTATTTTAAATAATGGAAAATAACATCCCAGCAAATTTAATTTTCATTATATTTTCAGGAAGGAATTCACTGCATCTTTTATGTCACTCAGCCACCATTTGTGGTGTCACCTTGTTCGGAAACAAAAAATGAAATTTCTTACTCACTGTAAAGGTTCGTGTCATATTTAAGAAAATACGTAGTGGTTATTTGAACCTTATAATCAGATATCTGCTTTTCACAGGTCAGATGACCAGGAACAAAATACAGCTTTAGAGGAATACCTGAAGGAGTAAACGCCACCTCCTTGAACCATTCATCTGTAGGTCTGGAAGACATCTTACCAGTTACAATCTTAAGACAAAAACATAATCTACTCTAGATAAAGTACAACTGGTGCAGTAATATAATAAATGGTATTAAACAAAATTGTTGTTTTAGTGTTGCGTGTTTATCTTGTTTACTGCATGTCCAAAATGCCAGATGTGCTACTGAACTTCTTGTTGCATTCGCCTTAATGAAGGTTTTTGGACTGGCTAATTTCAGCAGAATGTGGAAAAGTCTTTGTTTTTGGATTTAATAAAATGTGCCTGCACTTTTCCTTCCATTACTTATGAAACATGTTTCTCTTGTGTTTTTTACTTTTCTCTGAATAAATGTGCAGAGGGTACAAACACCTAAGCTATAAGCTTCTTTCCTTTTCTACAAAAATGCATCCAGCTTCTATTCCTTTCACAAAATTTTATTTATTTTTTTTATGAGATACACAGTACAGAACAACAACCAATGTAACAAACCCAGGGACTCCAGTGAATGGCGCTACATTCAGAGTAGAAAAGTTGAATAGAAAGAGAACTTCATTCCTCTGAGCCAGAGGGAGGGAAGGGGGTGAAACATTTCCATACTCTAACACAACAGCCATATTAGTCTACTTGGCTCTGGGTAGAGAAAAGATTTCTGGCAGTCCATAGACTGATGGGCACAGGTGGATATCAGTATCTGTATGGATAAGTTCTGGCAGGAGCCCAAACACAGGAATCCAAAAGTTTAAAAGTTTATGGCAGGAAAAAATGTGAGATCAGCTGGGGAATAAATACAGTCACAGTCTTACTGAGGTGAACTGTGAATTCCCTTGGTCAGGCCCCATTGAGAGCACCGAGAAGACACATTACCCCTGTTAATGGCTGCTTCATACCATCAGCAAGCAAACTCAACACTGATGTTCTGTTTCCCATTCATGTCTTATCTTATGCACCATGACATTTCACTGCAAATATCGATGCTCTGATTTGGTAATGGCTCAAGTAAAACATATCATGGTGGCTTAGTCCTTTGCAGAAGCAGAGAATAAATGGTTATCACATATAGACATATTAAAATTTAGCCAAAACTGGGCCCTCTTTCTAGCACACTGTGGGATCTGAGGAGTGTTGCATATATTGTATGGGAAAGGAGGAGGAGACCAGAGCAGGCAGGGGGCAACTCAACAGATCCTCTCAAACACACCAGTCAGATTCAAAGCCATGAATCCAGTGAATTAGCTTCTGCATGTTAGCTGCCAAATATTAATAAAATAACTCTGGCATATTCTCCTTTTAACTCTCGGTGGTTTACCACCCCAAATAAATGTGGATATCAGCTAATCTAGGGTTTGGAAAAATATTCTGGAAGGAAACAAGGAAGACACTGAAAGAGAAATAATAATTTGGCAAGTACTGACATTTTTATTAACTGTACTTGATCCGCAAAGAATAATAGCAGCCAGCAGCATCCCTGGAAGTCACGGTTTATTTGCTCAAAAGTAAAGTAAAAGAAGTAAAAAGACGTTTTGCCAGGAACTCGGAGCAGCTGGGAGAAGGATTGAATAATATTTGCTACATAGTTAAATCCTAAGTGAAAGGAAAATTTGGCAGAACTGCTGTGAAAGATCATTTTCCACTATCAGTGCACACCTGCTACAAAGCTCTTTCCTCTCATCCATGCACACAGTTCAAAATGTTGAGTACAAAATGCCAGCAAAGCAGGAGGGTCCCTCCCCTGCCCCGTTTGCCTCTCCTACCTCCCATGTGACTTTCAGCCCGAGTTGGGCCCATTGTGGGGGGTCTGTGATTGTGATGACTGTAAACATTCCTGACTGTAAACCTTGATTGGAGATTAGTAGATAAAATATCTTTGGGAAAACATTTAAAGCAGACAAGGGTCAGCAGTTTCTCTGCTTGGACTATTGCATTGATGAATCAGGACTTTCATCTCTATAGACAGGATCAAGACCTCGACAGGGCCAGCATGCCTGAAATCCTGGTGATTAAAATAACAAAAGTCTGATCAAATGACTGTTGAGTGAGCTTTATAAAACGGTCCCTGGCACTGGTTCCAGAACAACGAACGGAAGGTGGCAGTCCCAGCATCAGTACAACATGAGTAAGGTAAGGAAGAGCAAAGCCCACTCCTTCTGTGCTGAAGACCTGTGTATGAGGACCCTCTGGTCCTCATACACAGGTCTTCAGCACAGAAGCTTTAAGTCTTCAGTTTTTACATCAACAACCGCTTCCAGCTAGGTTTTGTATTCCTCTGGTCTCTGGGGGAAAAGGAGTACATTTAGCTGGAACTGCTGAATAGTTTATGACAAAATGAAATGTATGGTAGGACTACAGTCCTAGCCTATAGAGAGCTGAGAAATTTGCAGTGTGGCTATAAAGTCCAGCTTTTCCTCAAGCTTTTCATTATTGTTATTACTGTAGAAAAATGGCCTGTAAATGGAGGTAATTTAAGACGTTAGATTGGCAGAGGATCCAGCCAAGGTAAAGGCAGGGAAATATCTAGTCCTCGAACTTCACTTTTTCACATGCCGGTGTGATACAGATCATCTTCTACGAGGACCGGAACTTTCAGGGCCGCTCCTATGAGTGCGACACAGACTGCCCTGACATGCAACCCCACTTCAGCCGTTGCAACTCCATCCGGGTGGAGAGCGGCTGCTGGGTTTTGTATGAGAGACCCAACTACACCGGCTACCAGTACGTTCTGACCAGGGGGGAGTATCCTGACTACCAGCGCTGGATGGGCTACAACGACAGCATTAGGTCCTGCCGCACCTTCTCTTATGTGAGTATCCTACAAACTTTATTCTTATACAATTTACTTAATAACAATTAAAAGGATCATTGCCATTATTTCAGCTACTGAAAGAAGGAATTGCAGAGCTGCATGGAGAGAGATGCAAAGTGCAGTAACAGCTCAGTTTTCTGAGCATGCTTCAGGGGAAGCAGGACCGACAGTATCCTGGCAGCAGATCAGTACTGTGCAGGGTGACTGCAGACACGGTTTTGGGTGATTATTCGGCTTTTTCTACCGTGCAGAATAAGTGAGAACAATCCGCTGCTTAAATGTGCATTTATAATTGTTTTGTAGAGAAATGAAGTCGAATAATGGAGGAGATAAAGTGCTGTGAAGATACCAGAAGTCTGTCCCTTTGATTCTCTCCGCTTTAGCAACAGGCAGCACCGGAAATACATCTGGTTTTTGTTGTAAAAGTTTGACGGTTTTAGTGTTTATTGACTGTGTGACGTTTGCTAAAATGGGTGGATATTTGGGGCAAGGCATTGTGAGATGGATGTCACAGGCAGACATGCTGCACTGAGTAAAAGCATTTCAGATAGTCATTGCTAGGGCAGTGCAGCCATGACACCATGAGATGTGTGAAGAAAGAAGCTACTTGTGTGTTTCTCACAGACCAGCGGTGGGCCCTACCGTATACGCATCTATGAGCGACCCGACTTCCAAGGCCAGATGATGGAGTTCAGCGACGACTGCGAGTCAGTCCAGGATCGCTTCAGCAGCCGCGACATCTACTCCTGCAACGTGATGGATGGCTACTGGACCCTGTACGAACACCCCAAATACCGGGGACGCCAGTACTTTGTGCGTCCCGGCGAGTACAGGAAGTTCTCCGACTGGGGCGCCACCTGCGCTGCCACCGGGTCCTTCCGGAGGATCACAGATTTTTAAGTCTCACAAACCCCTAGTCTTGGCAAAAACATGTCAATAAAAGGAGATTTCAAACAAATTTACCTGTCAAGTTGTCAATCCTTGCATTTTACAGCTATTCACTACTGACTGGGTTTAGCTCCTCAGTCAATAATTCCTCTTACAGAAGGACTGGCAAAAGTAAAAAATGAGCCAGATTGTACTCTGACCACTGAAAGAGTTAAATCATGTGTATTGCGTTTTTTTTTTTTTTTTTTTTTTTTTTTTTTTTTTTTAA
>UFQX01000159.1:0-24165 GCA_900497675.1 Arapaima gigas | reverse complement strand
CTTTTTTTTTTTTTTTTTTTTTTTTTTTTTTTTTTAGTGTCCAGCGTATAAAATACTTCGGTTAATAGTGTGATATAGGGGATCATATCTGATCTCCACCTACTTATTGAATCCTGTTTTGTATCATCAGGTATAAAACCTTGACCCCCCCCCATCTGATCCAAACAGTGATGTGGTGAAGTGACACAGAATGGATTTAATGGCACGTTCTTCTGGGTTTAATACTAATACACAAAAACCTTTTTGAAGAGAATAGTCAAGTTTACTAACCTCAGTACGTTTTGAAAAACATGGCCAAGTCACAAGCTGTGCACATGCCAACATGCATTTGCTGTAATGTGAATCATTCATATATCTAACAAAATAATTTGTCTCAGCCACATCCAGTCATGTTTCTAGGTCTAAATGTTCTTCTCTAAGCAGCGTTTCTCAGTGCTTTACTGCGTATTCCAAGAATATCCAGTTTACTGTGCTTCCCCAGTGGGGTCACATCCTGATCATTTTTCCTGCTGTTTTTTTGCGTGTGTAAAAAAGTATTTTTCTCATGCACGTCATTTCTTTTGGTTATGAAATAAACCTCAAACACCTTCTAATGCCAGGTTGACCACATCTTAAATCCCACAGCTGTTATAAACTACCAGTTCTTTATGTATAATGGAGTGTAGAAACAGAGGCTTTCATTTTGCCGTCTGCATCACGCATAAATACATCTTCTCCAACTTTTGGCCACATTACCAGTTAACTAAGGTTTAGGAGGTGGTTGTAATCCTTCCATCTTCTTTGTGTTAGTTTATTTTTACAAATCCTGTGAGTAGCACTGTTTTTAGACAGCGGGTGGAGTAAAATTGTTCATTAGAACTTTTCTTTGGATTTACTTTTCTCGTGCCCTTAATTTGCATCATGACCTGAACTTTGACAACCAAAGCCACAACTTCTGACATTACCCCAGAGAGAAGTGCTGGAAAATGGTAGAGCCGTCACCTCCTTGATGTCTCTGGACTCTTGTACACCTTAGATGGATTAAGGTAGAAAGTCCTGAATGAGAAAAGAGATGAACCACCGCCCTGACCAACACACAAACCACCAGTTCACCGCAGTATGTCCACAGTGAAGTTCTGACCAGTCATGGAAACCTTCGCTAGTTTTCCAGCTCTCCTAAATATTAGTGAAATCAGACTCCAAAAACGGTTGTCTAAAAGGTTGTTGGAAATGTCACAGTTATTATCAGACTAAACAATGGTTACTTCTAAAGATCTAAGAATGAAATATATACCTTACCTGCTACAGAGTTCTGTGAATATCTACAACTTTGCCATTTTATTACAACCCCAGACACGGAGAATAGACTTGGGACAGAATTAATGTAAGTGGCAAAAGAACTCATTACTGTAAACAATTCCAGAGGTTTGATTTCAGTATTTTATTAGATTTTAACAAGTACTGGTAAGAATTCCTTTGATGTTTTGAGGGAGACATGGGGACGAGACTTTGATGTGTCTTCCAGTGATCAGCTCCATGGGCCGAAGCTTTACTCCCCGTTCTTCTCTGTGCTTCTATCAGGAGCAGAACTCCAAACTCTTTCACAGAATCTGCCTTTTCCCCAGTGCGTCTTCACAGGATGTTTCATAGGGAATTTTGTATGAATCCTACGTATCTAACAAGCAAGAAGTTTAGATCTGCACTTATTCATTTATTACACACCTTTATCCACAGCAACATACAACCTGGCATAAACAAAAGTGCATTTCAGATCAGGGAAGAAACTTTAAAAACAGACACGTGGTTATCAACACACAGTTTGTCTAATACTACCATTTCTGACTTTATACAGGGGCCAGGTAGCCGCCTGTAGAAAAGATTCCGATAGAAATGGTCAGATAGGAGAGCTGACTGTGAGAGACTGGGATGCAGTTGTGTTCAGCCTTATGTAGCTGTTATAAAATCAAAATAAAATACAGCCCAGAAGATACATGCTTTGAGACCTTCTTCAATGCTGGAAGTAAAAACCAGGAAGCCACAGACTTTCTAGAACAGGCCTCTTGTGAATGAGACTATCAGAGATCTGACACCAGCGCCACCTGCTGCACCAGTGTGCTGACAACATTGCTACTGTGGTAAACTGGGTGGTTTCTCACACTGGCTGATATAGTCGACAGGGTCAAACGGTGGACTGCAATGTTACACACATTTTCAAAGCTATAGATACTTACTCTGATTTATTTGGTTATTTTAACTGTATTTTCTTCACCTTTTTTCAAAAAATGTGTCTCAGCTGCATTTCCTTCATTTCCTCATCAGATCTTTAGCTGGGTGTTAAATGCACCCAAAAGACTTTGAATGTGAGCAGATTATTTCACCTGGCTTCAGCAGTATTTATAGTGTGTGCTGTGTTTGCCCTGATATGACAGATTTAACAGTTACGAGTACCACGGGTGTCACAGCACAGGTATTCGAGGCAGGGAGGGGGTAGGCCTGGAGGCCACCTATTGTCAAGAACCTCATGTAGTGCAAGTAGTCCAATCCACAAGCAGAGTAGTAGAAAGCTGGCCTCAGAGAAACCTGTGGTGGCAGTTTGGTGAAGATGCAGATAGGATGCTCTATGCAACCACAAAGTTTTATGTGGATAAGAGGATTCATACTATGGAAACCACACAAAGAAAAACTGAGGTCAAAAGAGCCAAGGTGTAAGACAAGAGCTAAGCTCACCATGGCAGCAGTTCAACAATCAGGTAGGGAGGAATAAGCAGCAACAGCAGAAGTAAGATACGTCCTCAGGAAGACTCGTGTCTCTCTGTAGGCTGCAAGGAGGAGAGAAGGATGAGGAAAGATAGCACCAGAAAGCACTTCACCTTTGTCAAAGATGCCTCTGGTTTCAGTAACTGCGTCAGATCTTGCCACGTTTTCCCTTTCATATCATTTTCTTATGCTGCTCAGTAATTGTTCCAAAAGCCTTGTTTCCACTTCA
The DNA here is from genome assembly GCA_900497675.1 of Arapaima gigas. Classification (NCBI taxonomy): domain Eukaryota; kingdom Metazoa; phylum Chordata; class Actinopteri; order Osteoglossiformes; family Osteoglossidae; genus Arapaima; species Arapaima gigas. Next base: position 21,200 of record UFQX01000159.1, on the reverse strand, counting down.
CTTTTTAATATTTTGCTCAGGAAATGCTCTATTTTAACGTATGTGATTAAATGTATGGGCAGCAGGGTGGGAGTCTGGGCAGTTTGTGGTGAAGATGTGAATAATTCTATCAATCTGTAGACTTTGCGTGTTCCTGCATTTACAAGGGTTTCTTCTGGGTGGTTTGGTAGCCGCCCATAATTAAAAATGTGCCTTTCGGGTTAATCTATATAGCGGCACTGAAAGGGTGCTTTTGTGACAGCCTGCGGACCCCCAGGTTCCTGACTTGGACAAGCAGTTTATAAGTCATTGGATGCTCACATTTTAGCAATTATAATGGTGAATTCCAGCATTAATCCGATTTACATGCTGCTAATATGAACTGCTTTTTTATGAGCTCGCTTAAGTCACGTGTTTTTGTGGTTTTGTGTGGCAAGCATCAACATCCATCCATCCATCATCATTAACCATTTAAATCTGCTCCGGGTCGCAACTGTCCGCAGCCTATCCCAGAAGTGCTGTCTCCCACACTATGTAAGTACGCTGGATAGGATGCCAGTCCATCACGGAAGTTTAAACAAATGTAAATCAAACAAATTTTATTATTGCATTTTTTTCTTTCAAAAGTACATTACTACTCAGAATTTGTCCAAAAACTGGTTTTACTGACCTATATAATTTTGCTGAAGCTGATAAGTAAAAGAAAAGACAAAGCTTCTGTTAATTTGTACTGAAATGGGAAGGAATTAAGATTTGAAGAGGTTGGATGGTGTTATAGTTTAGTTACAGACTGAACTGAGTGTAAATGTGTGTGTCTGGCTGACAAAACAAAGCCCTTGGGTGTTCCAGCTGCTGTTTGTGGTAGGATTAACATAATGAATTGGAACTCAATCGGTGCGTCCAAATCGTGGCTGTCGAGCGGGCAGTAATGCTGACTGGGAAATAGAGGAGGCCAAAAACAATACTGGGCACATGTCAGACCCCTTGGACATCTTTTTAAGGGCTGCCCCCGTTGCCCAGCAAATCCTGACCCTGGCTTTTGATTTACTGTAAAGTCATAGTGTCTCAGCAAACACCAAGAAGCAGCCGTGCATGATTGCTCCGAAACCTTAGGCAGCCAGTTTTCTAGTCAGAAAGAAGCCTTTATTTATGAAGCAAAATGGGGATGTGGTCCTTTTAAGTCTGAGTAAGACAGGTACTTGGAAATGAACCACAACAGACCAAGTGAAACACCAGGAAAAAAGCAACAAAATGACCAGTATTATTTCCATATACACAGGTGGTCCCTGACTTTTCTACAATTTTTTTATTGTTAGAACAATGGGAAACATTTAGTACTGTGTTTCATAAAAAGAGAGCTGATGGTCCAATTCAATTACGAGCCAAAGTTTCACCCAACACATTGACTGATGGTCGCAAATCATTAGTTGAGTTTTTCAAAAGAACGGAGACGTGAACAAACTGTAGGCGATCCTGTGGCTTCTGCATCCTCCAGTTCTGACTCTGTCCCTGTCATGGATTCATCACCTCTTCATGATCTTCCATCTCCATGTAATAGTGTACAGCTGTTGTCTGTGATTTAAGGTAAACAGCATACAAATTACACTAATCGCAGGTGGGCACCAACACCATGGGCAAAGTTCTTTATTGGGCTTTCTTATTTACACTGTGTTGCAAACATTCCTACCAAGAGGCAGGTGTATGAGCCACTCTGTCTCAGGATGAAGAGTCTGTCACCCTCCTCACTGTCCCTGCAGAGGTGTTCAGATTGGTGATATTTATATTAAATACAGTATATATAGATAAGGATGTGGATGGGGGAAGCACAGGAGGTGCCACGGCAGGATAAGCCACTGGACGGAATGTACTACTGACAGACAGATTGGAGAGGTCGACATGAGGGAATCTTACCAATGGCTGGAAAGGTAGCCTGAAGGACAGTAAAGAGACACCGATGATGCCAGCACAAGAACAAGCACTTGGCACCAGGTCAGTCAAAACACAGGTACCATATCAGGCAAGACCAGAGGTGCAAAGAAACCCCTGAGACAATTCACCACCTAGTTGTAGCTGCAAGACACAGACAGGGACAGTGAATACTGAGAGGCACAACCAAGTGGCAGGGATCATATATAGGAACATCAGTAAGGAATATAGCCTGGAGACTCCCAAGTGTAAATGGGAGGTACCACAGAGAGTGGTGGAGAACAACAGAGCCAAGATCCTGTGGGACTCCCACATCCAGACAGATAAACAGGTACAGGCCAACCACCCAGATATATGATCTGGACAGTCCAGACTGAACCATTTTACCTTATTTCTCCAGGTCTCCAGCTTTTAGACCTACTTATGAACAAGTTTTTTTCACATTCTTATGAACCAGTAATGAGATCTGAGGTTAATTTTCCTTTGTTACCCCCATCCTGGGAAGGTTCAACACAGCTGCAAAATTTTAACAACACTGCAAATTGTAAAAACAGGAAAGCTGAGGTCTGCTTTTATGCTTGGTGATGATTTTATTTCTGACATCCCCCATTTTCACTGAAGAGTACTGGATAAGAACTGCAGCTGTTATGAGAAATGAGAAGATCATGCATGTGAGCGGCTGCACACAACTTAATATACAGGTTTGCTCACAAAATAAGAACCGGATCAGAAGCTGCTGAGCTCACTAGACAGGTGCCCATCAGTTTTTCCAACCATTTTTTGTACATAAAGAATAGTAAGCTTTGGAGCGTTTCTCGTTCTTCTTTGTCAGTTTTCAGTCATCAGTGAAACTAATGAAATGATGAGTTTTTATTTTAGTTTTTCTAGTTTTCATTTTAAGGCACTTATTTTTAAAGGTATGGATAAAACACCTTTGGCACCAATGAATTTGACCACACCTACATATGCAGCCAACATCATGCAAGAGTAACAGGAGGATGGGGTTTTCTTTTGCTTGTTTGCATCACATGGTTCAAAAATGGACATGAGTGCAGCTGTAACTCTTTCTCTTTATGCAACAAATTTAATGTGAAAGAGGGGTTCCACAGTGTTCTATGTCTATTGTGCTGTGGACGTGTGGATACCATACTAGTCCTTTCCTGTGCCCGTACACATCAAAACCAGTCCACTTTATGTTTTTCAAAAGCAATCCTTTTTCAAATCCATATTTCTGAAACAATATTGTGCTTCAACAAAGAGGGAAACAGAGGGCATTATCCTGACTTATAACTTTTTTTGTTCATTTGAATAACAATGTGTTGCTTGTTAAGAGGTTGTATATAAAGGCCTGAAAACAGGTGGAACCTCTCCAACGGCGATCATGGGCAAGGTAAGAGAAACGCTTCCTCTTCCGATGCTTCATACTTTTCCACTAATCTTTGTTTTATTCTAAGTCGGGGCTTCTAATGTATATTTCTTTATGTTCCAAAATGTCTTCCGGCAGATCATTTTTTACGAGGACAGGAACTTCCAGGGTCGTTCCTATGAGTGCAGCAATGACTGCACAGATCTGCACTCCTACTTCAGCCGCTGCAACTCCATCCGGGTGGAGAGCGGCTGCTTCATGATCTACGAGCGGCCCAACTACCTGGGAAACCAGTACTTCATACGGAGAGGCGACTACCCGGACTACCAGCACTGGATGGGGTTCAGCAGCTCTATTCGGTCTTGCCGAATGATTCCTGCAGTAAGTGAGCATTTGTAGTTTTCTTTGCAAGTCGTCTATATCACCATTTCCTTAGCAAAAAAAAAGCTGTAGAAAACAACAATAACAAAAAGTTATTAATTTATTGGACGATCATACATTTCTAACAGCTGACTAAACCTTGTAACTACTCAGTTATATAGGTTATGTGGTCATACCCTCAATAATACTTTTTTTCTGATAGTATTTTAATAGTTCTTTTGTGGCTACTTTGAATTTTCTTATTTTAATGAAGTCTTTTTTTAAATTAACTTTGCTGGGATTTGAGACTCCAAAGACTGCAGTCTCTCTTGTTGTTCTCTGTAAAAAAAAAAGTTAAAAATGTGACTTCGTGAAACATATTCTCCTCCTCAACAGTACAGAGGACCGTACAGAATCAGGATTTATGAGAAGGCAGATTTTGGTGGTCACATGATGGAGTCTCTGGATGACTGCCCCTGTGTGTCAGATCGCTTCCATCACCGCCACATCTACTCCTGTAATGTAATGAATGGCTACTGGATCTTCTATGAATACCCAAACTACAGAGGTAGACAGTACTTTCTGCGACCTGGAGAGTACAGGAGATATCGTGACTGGTGTGCTACTTGTTCCGTTGTTGGGTCTTTCAGAAAGGTGGCTGATTTCTAGCCATTCTGAACTGGCATAAGCTGACATTAAAAACCTTTGAATTTTTTTGCAAGAGTCTTTTCTTAAGTAATTAAAGTGCATAAAAGCTTAAATCCAAAAGTATTAACTGGATATCAACAGCCTTATATCAAGATCTGCTTCCGTTTGTTTCCATTTCAATTGTGTCTGCAGTACTAACATTCACTCACACTTATTCAATATAAGCCTGATCACTGTGAGGGATTTCTGTAGTATAAATGAATACACGGTTCTTTAATCTGTGATATTCTGTATGTTATGCAGTATTCTAGGTGATTCATGAAGTCATGAAGGGGACAGGTTGCAGATAAATGGTCTGCTACCACTACAGTAGTGGTACAGCATTTCCCACTGATCTGAGTAAGTGTGCTGGAAAGATAAGTGTGACCAGGGTCTGCTAGGAATACGAAAGGGTTCCAGCTGTTCCAGGAGCAGTTTTCTGGGGGATGAAATTGAACACGTGGTGCAGGTGATTATAATATCTCTGTTACATGCCATCTTATGGTCGACCACTCAAAAGATTCTGATACAAGTTGAAAAATTCTACAAATCCCCATTACCAGTTTCATAATTCTGATGTGCAAAAGGCTATAAATGCGGGTGGGGGTGTCATTTCATTCATAAATGACCTTTCATAAGGGAGCATTTGAAATTAAGCCCATAAGAGGACCTGCAAACTTTAAATAAAATCAACAAAGAAGGATTTTACTATGAGAGCATCTCAAGTTAAATAGAGGCATGTCTTTTGCCACTGCTTTACGCAAAAGATTCCACCAGTAGTTACCCCTTATTCCATAGAATAACCCGATCATAACTCAGGTTAAAACCCACAATAATGGGCCTACCTGGTGACGAGATAATATAATACAGAATAGTCATATTAATGACTGGAACCTACTCTGAAGGTATCGTGTTCTACCTCACTGATGCCAAGACATTGCCTATCCAATGTATTGAATGTTAAAGCAGGGTAACAGCTTCAAATGGGCGCCCACTGCACCCGGAAAGATCGAATGTCTAAAAATTCCCGGCCACTTCTGATTCACACGCATCGGCATCACAAACATCAGTGGGTACTTCTGTAAAAGTCTTGGATACAGCTATAATAAATTAAAAGTATGAAAGACTTCTATTTTAACATTTGTACTAATTTTGAGGTGCATTAAAATGAAAACTAACTTTAAAAGACTGAAAATAATAAAACATTCCCTCCAAAACTGACTGTTGCTGGTAAATATGTGCAGTATTTGTCATCTTATCAATCACTAAGTCTGAGCAGGAACGAGGAAAACACCATAGAACTTGTTTGTTTTTGATAATCAGATTGCAGGGTTCTGCTGTACAAGGCATTTGATTTAATATCTTAAACTATTCATCTCCACATCCATCCACTGGAGAAACCATCATTGATCAGGTATGGAAATATAACATTAAAAAGCACTACTGACAATAAGAATTTGGCTAATGGAGCGATTTCACGGAAAGAATTAACCTTGTTAAGTCAGGAATGGCTGAACGTATACTTACACACCCTGAGACAAACACAAACAGTGCTGCGTAATGATACATACACCCATCCAATTGTGGTGACAAACTCGCCATGTGAACCCATGTGACATTAAATACAAGCGCAGATTAGTGGTCCCAGCCATTTTGTTGCCAGTCCACAAGGGTATTGAGAGGAGGGACACAGAGGTATTACCCACATGTATGCAGAAAGCACACAAAATTGTAAATTTTCATCTACTGGCTGCATAACTTAAGAGAATACAGGGGATAGTCAGTCAGCAAAAGTTTTGCTTATGTTGTAACAGAATGCACGAGTAAATGCTGCAAGAAATGTATGGATTACAGGCTTTGTTATGGCCCTGTTCAGCAAAAGCCATCCTGCTAATTCATCAAATTCAGCCAGCTGGATATCAGCATTACATTGCCCCATAGCTGGTGTATAAAAGCAAGTAACAAACAATGAAGCGATTAGACCAGCTGAGCAACTGTAAACCTCTGAAAATGGGCAAGGTAAATACATATACACTAATAGCACCATTTTTTATTTATATTATCTATCATGTTGTCTTTTAGACCTTGAAGACACTACAGAAAATGCTCAATGTAATGAATGGAGTTCATGAAACAACAGCATCTTTCTGGTGGACCGCGGTGCAGCTGAAACTGCTGTAAAACTGGTCCTTCGTTTGAACCTGACAAGTTGTCCTCTTTTTTCCAGATCATCTTCTACGAGGACAGGAATTTCCAGGGTCGCTCCTATGAGTGCAGCAGTGACTGCTCTGAGCTCACCTCCTTTCTGAGTCGCTGCAACTCCATACGTGTGGAGAGTGGAAATTTTGTCATCTATGAGAACCCCAACTATACAGGAAACCAGTTCTTCCTGAGAAGGGGAGAGTATCCAGACTGCCAGATGATCGGCATGGGCCTCTCCAGCAGCTCCATTAAGTCATGCCGCATGATCCCACAGGTAACACCACCGACACACATTTGTTTTCTGTAGTGGGAATAAAAACGATCAAGCAGGGATTTCACACTGAATCACACTTTAATGGAACAAACCGTGTTCAAACTTTTTAAATCTGAACTGCAAAAACTTTATTTATGGGATTCCAGCTCCGTTTTGAGGTTTAATGTCACACTGTGGGTGGTTTATATTCAAAGTGTGGGAAGTCTAACATGCACAGTTGTGTTTACTATAACATAACACCATAACTACAAAGATGTTTAACAAATAACTTATCTGCGGGGAAAATAATAATTTCCAGGCAGTGTGTGTTAAACAATACCTTTGAGCCATCTGTCAGCTTATGATGCAATAAAAAAGCACATTTCCCATGAAATGAAAAGGTAGAAGACTATCCACAGTTGCATATTTATGACCTCAGGATAAACATAAATGCAAAAATCATACTATATTGGCAGATATTAAGAGAATATTTGAGGAAAGTGACACTGAACGTCTTTTAAGAAATGTACACATTCACTTAAATGTAATTATCAATTAAATTTCATATTTAATATTTTAAGTTTCTTGGTGGGGCGTTCTGCCATTTGTGAGCATATTTAAAAAACAAAGATAATGTGTTGATGGGCATAACTGTACGCAGAAAAAGTTATATTGCAGAACGTTTCTTGTTCCACAGTACAGGGGGACACACCGAATGAGGATCTTTGAAAGAGAGAACTTCGGGGGTACGATGCAGGAACTGGTGGACGACTGTGAGTCAATACAGGATCGCTTCCACATGTCTGACTGCCAGTCCTGTAATGTAATTGAAGGACATTGGCTCATGTACGAACAGCCCCACTACAGAGGCAGGATGATATATCTGAGGCCCGGAGAGTACCGGAGCTTCAGAGATATGGGACTGGGATTCGTGAAGGTTGGCTCTATCAGACGTATCATGGATTCTTGAAATTAATGTGCAGAAAATGCATAATAAAAATTAATTCTCAAACAGCTACAAGTGTTTTGCTCATTATTACACAAGTTTCAATTTTACTTGACACCATGAAACACGCTGAGATTTAAACGGTGGTTTCCTATCAAACATTGACAGGTGGGAGAAAGTAGAAGTACCACTGATAAGGTCTCAGAAGTTTAGACAACAGACAAGCCCTTCACCAAAATTTCTGCATAAAATAAATAATATGCAAAAAAAAAAACTCTCACGTGCAACAAGAGAAGGTGGAACACTTTTTAACAGTTACACTGCAATTCATGATGCATACGACTCTCTCCATTGCTGAGCTCTAGGGCGTTCCAACCGCACAATGGCCCACCTCATCTGCACATGTAAGAAAAGTTAAAATCAGCAAAACCCATTGTTTTTATGAAGAAAATATGAAGCACAGTAGCCACTGAGAATCTACTCAACTGTTTTGACTGCCGAGACAGGAGTTTTATTTTATTTTATTTTATTTAACAATGGAACCAGCAGTTTGGATGAATGGACAAGCACTGTGGAAATGCAGCTGTCCTCAGTAGCTGCACTGCAACAAAGATCAGCATTAGATACTGCAGTGAGAAGCCTTACAATAGAACCAAGCAAGTCAGAAAAAGAATGTTTTTCCTCAAGCAGTGCGTATCCATATCCAAGCTTGAACGGTTATTAACCATTATTAGCTACAAACTAATTGAAAACAACTACAGCCATATCATCCTTCTATCACTCCACCCATCCTACCATTCTATCACCTAGATATACACATCCCTTCAAGTAACTGTACTGCGCTGTTTGCACTGAATTTTTTCTATTTATCTACGGCACTCTCAAACGTTCTTTCTTTTTTGATATACATATATATATAGATGTTTCTCTGTATGAGGCATGTGTCTGAATATATATATATTATATATATATATATATATATATATATATATATATATACAGTACTGTGCAAAAGTGTTAGGCATGCAACTTCAATATGTGCTGAGAAGTACAGGTAGATTCTTATCTACCATCAGGGGGGTTTCTGATTGGTCCCAAATTCATTCTGCAGCCTGAGAATGACCTCAAACACCCAATCTCAGTCATACACAACTATCTTGAGCAAAAAGAAGGACTCCTGCAACAGATGGTCTGGTCCCCACAGAGCCCTGATCTCAACATGATCGAGTCAGTCTGGGAGGACATGCAGAGACAGTCAAAGTCTGCAGAAGAACTGTGGCCAGTTCCTCAAAATGTTTGGAAGAACCTACCAAGCTCTAACTAAAACTGCATGCAAGTTTGCATAAGAGAATTGATGCTGTTTTAAAGGCAAAGGGTGGTCCCACCAAATATTGATCTGATTGAGGTTTTTTTTGTCTCCTGCACTTTTTAGAAGGTTTATTGATTAATAAGTATTTATGGCATTATTTTTGAAATCATCCTTGCTTTATAGCATTTTTCCCCATAGGTGCCTAAGACTTTTGCACTATACTGTATATATATATATATATATATATATACACACACACACACACACACACACACACACACACACACACACACACACACATATATATATATATATATATATATATGTAGCATGTATATATGAAGCATGGGTCTGAAGAAGCATTCATCGTGCCATATTTGTCGTATGAGTGTACTTGGCCTATTGAAGGAGACAGAAGGTATGACAGAGGTACTGAACAACGTGAGAACAGAGACATGGAAGGTGGGACATATTTGACACAAGACTGACACGATCATTTTAAGTATTTTTAAAGGCCCTGTGGCCCTAAGTTTCTTTGAAGAAAGTTTAATATCCTGTCTGAAACACCAAATTCTATATCTGAACTGGTTGTTAACAGACTACTCCTTCTTCTGCAAACACTTTACAGTCTGCTATCAAAGTTATAAAATTGTATCACATATTGGGACGCAAGATTGTTGAGAAAATAGCTGTAATGTTTTACTGAGTCCTGGTTGCTCCATACCGTATGAGTCAGATGCCCTCCTTTGAGGGCTTCAGCTGCCCAGATGTCAGATCTTCCATCAGACTAGAGCAATGATGCAGGAGGCAGGCAAGGAGGTCTCTGATGGAGAGGGCTCTCTGCATCAGGACTTAGGAGGGATGTAAAACAGAATTTCAGGTCATTGAATTCCTTGAGTGTCTCAGGTCCAGGGCAACCTTTGTGATAGAGGATCAGTCACAGAGCTAACCCCCCTGACAAGCTAGCATTAAATACTGGCAAAGGCCAAGAAATGCTGTACCTCTTTGACCATTTGAGTGTGCAACCAAGAAACCAGACGTGTCATCATATTTTGGTCCATTGTGAATGACTGTCTCGCTTGGTTTGGGTAAAATTTTGCTGTAAACTATTTCAAGTTTACTCCAAAGACATGACCTGGATCTAGCCTCTTCCTTTTTTGTGCCATCAACTTTCTCTTGAATGTTGTAGCTGTGCTGTGGTCTGAGAGGAACTGGACCCAGAACAATGTAGCACCAGGATGCCACTGTGGTCTGTGCATCACAGAAACTTAAAAATGTGCACAACCAGGGGAAGAAGCTGTCGTTGTAAATTCAGTGCACTATAAGCACCTCCGCTGCTTTATCAGTGAAGTAAGCTATCCGTTGTGGGAAGATGATAGCAAATCAAGTAAATTCATTTAAAATGACTAAAATCTAAAAGTACAGGTTCCCCTCAACCTCTTTGTCATGCCCAAAATGACACAGAACTTAGGATTGTGGGGAGCTCAAATGCTGAGTTTAATAGCAAACACTGAAAATGATTTAGTTTCTCATGAAATGAAAAGCATGAAGGTTGTTAATAAAATCCAGGCAGATGAGGGTACTTGGATGTCCCCTTGCAGAAACACCTCTTCCATTGACTCCAAGAGTTTGCATATCTGTTATCTAAGGCCCCCAGAAAACAGTCCCTAGTTAGCAATGGCAGTGTTGACTAAATCCAGCTCTGCTTGCTCCATGTTTAGGCAGATTTTTCAACAGTGCTTAAAAACAACATGAGAATTGGGATATCGATATTGAGTCAAATGTTGTCAATTGATGTAATGTATTTTTAAATTTAAATTAAATTAATACATAGACAGTAGTCATTTATTTTGTTAATAAATTTATTGACTTATTTATTTTAATACCAGGAGTCCATGATGCGCCTCATGGACATGAACCTCATGCCGCTTCCCCATCCCATGCCGCTGAAGTTCCTGTACTCCCCAGGCCTGAAGTACATCATCCTGCCTCTGTAGTGGGGCTGCTCGTACATGAGCCAGTGGCCGTCCATCACGTGGCAGGACATGCAGTTGGACATGCGGTACCGATCCGTGATGGAGTCGCAGTCATCCATCAGCTCGTACATCTGACCTCCGAAGTTCTCCCTCTCGTAGATCCTCATTCTGTAGGATCCTCTGTACTGTTTAGGACACAAGTCAGAACATGTTTTTACTGTAAAGAATCAGATAATCACCCAAATGCAACAGAAGAAGAAATGCAGAAATTCGGTTTGAGAGCAGTCACTGACCGACCATGTTATTTTTTTCTATTAATAATTGTTATTTAAATAGAGGATGAGGTCGGTAGAAAACTGAGGGTCGAATAAAGCTGACAAAATCGTGACATGACACTTTACCATGGGGATCATGCGGCAGGACCTGAAGAAGTCGCTCATTCCCATGCTCGTACAGTCGGGGTACTCGCCCCGTCTCAGGAAGTACTGGTTTCCCATGTAGTTGGCGCGGTCATAGACCATGAAGCAGCCGCTGTGGACCCTGCACGAGTAGCAGTGGCTCATGTAGGAGGTGAGGTCGACACAGTCGCTGCTGCAGTCATAGGAACGACCGCCAAAGTTCCTCTCCTCGTAGAAGGTGATCTGAAATGGAATGGGGACTGATGTTAACAGAAACTTAAAAATACTTCATACTTTCTAAAATATGTGAAAACAATATCATTTATAATTGTAAAATGATATACTAAAACTTTGAATGAATGAATCAAAAATGAATGAATGAATGATACTGTAACAATCTCAGATGGAAATTGTATAAGGCATTCATCATCAGCATCCCAGCATCGGAAACAACTGTTCCAGCAGACGATACAGTAAACATCATTTATATCACAAGTAGAGCACATATGAAGCAACACTTACCCTTCCCATAGTCATGGTGCTGGCTATTTTTCCTCTCTACTGCTTTGCTGCTACTCCCTACATCCATCCACTTTTATACCTGTCCCGACTCAAAGAACCAGTGGTCCCATTGTGTAAAACCCTGACCCAGCAACATAGCAGAAGGGTATTTGTTCTACTGTGTGGCAAGTAAAGAGTTATTATGTACCATTGTGTGCAGATGCATATCTGCACTGCTTTGTACATAATGAGAAATTTCTTTGTGTAAATAGTTTTTCCCCCTGAGTGAACAATTATACTGAATGGTACTATTTGGTGGACGTGGGACCAAAAATATAAATATGAATGTAATTACAAAATAAAATAAATGTATAAATGCGTTATTTAATGTAAACCAGTATGTAGGGAGTGTATAAACAGACAGGTTTGTTGTTTTGTAGATTTTTGAAAAATCCTCATTTCAAGGCAACATTGACTATTCATCTGTGTTACCATGGGTACAGCACAACTAAATATTTAGTAATATGTCAGTCAGCACTTTGATTACAAAGACTTGAAACACAGAGGGAACATTGACTAAACCATAAGGCATGACAACATATTTAATGTGCCATGTAGTTGTTCTGAGACTAATATCCCTCCACTTTTCCATTAATTTCTCCTGTCCAGGTAACACTGTAAGCTCTGTGTAAATCCAGTTTTGTCAAAAAAGTGCTAAATTTCATTTATTCGCATGTTAACAGAATGAATGTATAAATGAGGGCAGAAGACGTCCGTTTTCCTTCTCCCAAAAAAGAAGCTGAACAAACTGCTGCTTTTGTTTCTGTTGAGATTAGAAATGGGTATCGGTTATACGGTCCAGGAATTACAAAAACAACAGGTTGGCTAAACCATAAGACAGGAGTTGCTCCAAGAAAAGACTGGGTTAGGTGCCATTAACCAGGAGAAACCCAAAACAATAGAACATGTAAGGGACTGAATAATAAAAAATGTTCTCTGAATGAGAAAGGTCCACCCTCAGCCCCCAGAGAGCTGGGAAAAACATTGTCACAGTTCTCCCATGATGTATTTAACCATTTCAGGGTGTTACTGTTGAGCTCTTCATTGCTTAATGTGTTAAAGACTATAGTTTCATAACCTAGCATCCAGTGGTTACAGGACAGGCTCCAGACTGCCACTACCCTGACCAGGATAATACAGTTGAAGATAAAAAGATCTATTTTTACCGCTTTTTGACATTAAATTAGATTTGTTGTCAGTACCACTAGCATTTGAATGAAGTACAAGAAAAAAATAACAGCACTGTTGTTTTTCAGTATGTTTATGTCTTATCAATAGAATATCTCTTGTTTTTTACTAAAAATCCCGTGTATGCTCACTGGATGTTTTTTGTTTTTCGTGCTATCTATGGAGACTGGAGACTTTTTTGCTTGAAAATCCCAGTAGAGCCGCAGCAGTTTCTCAAATGCTCAAACCACCCCATCTGACACCGACAATCATGACACAGGCAGAGTCACTTAGATCACATTTTTCCCCCTTCTGAGATTTGTTTTGAGTTTCACTCAGGCTCGTGACGTGTGTCTGCGTGTGTTTATGCACTGCGCTGCAGCCACATGTTTGGCCGATTAGACAGTGGCATGAATGAGCAGGTGCACAGGTGTTCCTAAAAAAGTGGCCAGTGAGTGTAAAAAATTTTTATTAATTTTTTTAAAAAATCTCCATTTACATTCTGAACATTTGTTGCAACCTTTTCCAGCTGAGCTGTATAATGAAAAACTGGACGTCTAATGCGAGGGTGAGTTTTTGATCGCGATTATGTGTGCTGCTGGTTCTATTCCTGCTGGGGCATCGTAGCATCTAGTCTGGAGTAAAATTTTACTGGTTTAGCCCTCTCCAGTCTGGTTACACATGATTCTGTGGCAATACAAGGGTTGATAAAAAATATGAAGAACTTTACTCCCTTCCCAGAACTGAAAAAGCATTGTTTTCTGATCAACTCTGGCAAATCTTCACAGGTTTCTTTATACTGACCAAGGAAACGGCTTGAATGATGAGATGATGAGATTGGGAAAGTTTATAGCTACTGAGTGTCAGAGGAGGACAGCTCTTCTCTAAAACTCCACTTTACTCCTTACGAAAGCTAGGAAACTATCCAGTCAATGCCTTTGGGAGTAGCTTCAGGATCTGATCAGTCTTCTATAGAATGCTATGTTTTTTGCTTGTAGTGTGTCATATACTAATGTCAGCAATTAATAACATGCTTTTAAAGGTTCATTTCCCTAACTGTTGAAATATAGCCTCAATTTTATAATTTTAAAGAAAAATAAAAATCCATTACAGTGTTCCTCCTTTTGACCTATCAGTTTGCTGAATGTGGATTTTAAAAACATAAGCAAACTGATCCAACTAGATTCATTAAAAATACCTTCAGTTCCAATAATGTACATCATCCTTTAAAAACAATTTATAGATTTTATTGTTAGGAAGCCATAGCCTGTTTGGTTATTTCTCTTGGTACAGAAAAGGAATTTGACAGGTTAGAATGTGATTTTCATATTGAAGAGTTTTACATAAGTAAAAATAAGCTTTTAGGTTATGAGCCTTTCAAAGAAGTTGATAAAAATTACTTTCTGTCAGACATTCTCCCTCTGGCAACATTGACCCCTTTCCTGTTATTCACACTTGCGATTAAATCTTGCAAAATGTATAAACACCAGAAGGACAAAGAAATCATGTTAAAACACAGAACTAACAATCTGCTATTTTCATTTTGTGTGATTTGTCTGTGCAGTTTAAATCGCTTGTTTTTTTAATAGCAGGAATCCATGATGTCATTTTTGACAATTTTTACATTTTGATCATTTCCACTTTGTAGTTAAGAGGAGATCTTGCTCAGCGGGTCAACGTATGAGCTCAGAACTGGATGTTACAGTGGGAAGCTGCAATGCTCAGCCCTTTGGCCCATGTGAACTTAATAGCCAGAGGTTTCTTCTGTGCTTTTAATCCTCCATATATTGCTTGTCAAATGAAATGTATTTAGGAATTTAATCTGTCTCTTTTCTCTTTTCCTCAGGAGAATAGTCACCAACATTGAGTGGCTTTAATTTCAGTTTATTAGAGGTGCTTAACTGTGGTCCATTCAGGTTTCTGATGTTGGGTATAAAAAACCAGCTTCTGTGTTGGATTCTGTAGCTTGCATATTGCACATCTGCTAGGGTACAACTGTCCACACAGCATCCATGATCAGTTTGTCATGAGAATTTTTTTCCCAGCCCCCTCTTACTTTGTCTTTTTAAACTGCATAGATGACAACAAATCCCAGAGTTCACTTATGTGCGGCCCTCACCATTATTTTAATCACAGGAAAAACACTTGATGGGACCACTGGGAAAAAGTGCCAGTTTTAAGAAACACTTTATATTATAAAATATGAAATCAACCAGCAGAAAAATAATTTGATAAACATATGACATTGATTCTTCAGTGTAGTACTGAAGTGCTTCTTTGCCCAGCTCATGAGAACGGAGAATTTATGGGTACGTCTTTGTCAAACATTCTAGGTGGAAACATCTCTTTGATTCCATTTTTTTAGCAGGAATGCGACGATTCCTCTGACACTTTCAACACCCTCACTGTTCACTACTATGTTCTCCACAAATTCTGTCACATCTTACTGCTTTATAGCCACCTGCACCTTCAAGAGGCTCTTTACCTGACACCCTGTATAATGGATTACTGTTTAGGTTAAGGTCAGGGTCAGTGTTAGGATTACAGTTACTGCCAGGATTAGGGTTGGGTTTAGGGTTATGGTCAGGGTTGAGGTCAGGGTCAGAGTCAGGATCAGGGTTAGGGTTAGGAGAGTCTGACTCAATTATATTTCTTGCTGTTTTTCTTAGATCTTTACTTCTTGGTCTCTCGTCGCTTTTCTTCAGTACTGTCTCAGAGTGAACACTGGAGTCTTTGTCACATAACTGATAGATTATACTGCTTACAACACAGTAGCCATTATGTGTTTCACTCCCTAGGGGAATTTCATTTCAAAATAAAATTTTCTAGCACCCTTGCCAAAAACTCATACTGTGCCAAAAAGCATTCTGTGCTGGAACTTAGAGCAATAGAGTATTTGTTCTTTTAAGTGTTTGGGATGTATGCTTCACAGACAGAAGTTCCATGTTTGAATTTGTTTTATTCACCCAGTTTCACTGCCTTCAAATACTTTGCTGACGTGCTCTTGCTTTCCTCACCCACGTGAAAACGTCGAGACATTTATTCTATCAGCGAACAACATGCTAACAGTGACATTCAACTTAAACCCATTTAAGTTGTTGAACTGTGTTTTGATTACGTTACAAAATACAAACTACAGAACACAGGTTTTAGGTTAAATCATTTTATTAGTTTTTTTTTTACTTTATAAAAGGCAACATTGATTTGTTTATGTAAATGATTAATTTACATATTTAATACCAGGAGTCCATGATGCGCCTCATGGACATGAACCTCATGCCGCTTCCCCATCCCATGCCGCTGAAGTTCCTGTACTCCCCAGGCCTGAAGTACATCATCCTGCCTCTGTAGTGGGGCTGCTCGTACATGAGCCAGTGGCCGTCCATCACGTGGCAGGACATGCAGTTGGACATGCGGTACCGATCCGTGATGGAGTCGCAGTCGTCCATCATCTCGTACATCTGACCTCCGAAGTTCTCCCTCTCGTAGATCCTCATTCTGTAGGATCCTCTGTACTGTATAGGGCACAAGTGAAAAAGGGAATTCCGTGTTATGACACTAATAAATCTAAAATCTAAACACAAGTAAAACTTTACATCTTTAATTAGTAAAGAAGAATTAACAATGTCCAAATATTTTAGATATACAAACCATTTTCAACTATTTTCAAAAGGGAAAAAGAAAAAATTCAATGAAGAAAACAGCAAGACTATTTACCATGGGGATCATGCGGCAGGACCTGAAGAAGTCGCTCATTCCCATGCTCATACAGTCGGGGTACTCGCCCCGTCTCAGGAAGTACTGGTTTCCCATGTAGTTGGCGCGGTCATAGACCATGAAGCAGCCGCTGTGGACCCTGCACGAGTAGCAGTGGCTCATGTAGGAGGTGAGATCCCCACAGTCGCTGCTGCAGTCGTAGGAGCGACCGCCAAAGTTCCTCTCCTCGTAGAAGGTGATCTGAAATGGAATGGACAACTTTGTTTTAAAACTTTAGCATAAAAATCAGGACCTGGAATAACTTGATTTTCAAAGAAAATTGGATACCCTGGGAAAATAAAAAAAGAGCTAAAATAAAAGATGAAGAAATCTATGATTCCTCATAAAAATGTCAAATGGATCATTTGTAGTGTTATCACATTAACTTAGATTCTATATGAAACACCACTTACTCTGCCCATTGTCATAGTGATGCTTATCTACGCTCACTTTGCTTTGCTGCCGCACATTCTCCTCTTGCTACTTTTATACCTGCGTTGGTGAAAAGAAGCTATATCTCCATTGTGTTAAATGCTGATACAACAACGCTGAACAGCGGCCTGTTTTGTATGGCTGTGTGGAATGAAAAGGGTTGTCATCTAGCACTGTGTCTAGTGGTAGAGATACATGCATGTCTGCATTGTTTGCTTCACATAGAAAGAAAAAAATGTGATGTGGATACAGTGGATTTCCAGAAATTCCACAAGGCTAAAGTTCAAGCTGCACAACAGATTCTCAAATACTACATGTAGGCTGTATTGCTTTTACAGAAATTCAAGTTCAGCTGGTCAAAGTCCTGCAGGTGAGTGACAGAAGTTTTGGATTTCAGGTTTGGCTTGAGAGATACTGGGCTTACATCAGTCATTTTTTATGTCACCACTAAGTATGATTCAGTTCAAGGTGATGCAGGATTCTAAAAAAGCGAGAGTTATATCAAGCTGATATCAGCAACAAGATCTCTGCTTTAGCAGAGAAACACTCCCTGAAGACATTTTTAAGCTGTCTTATAGAGCAGTTTAATAAAAAATAATCTCACAGGAAAATTATTATTTTATACCTATTAATCTATTTTTTATATCTATTCACTCAAACTCTGTTTATCCTTAACCACTGTATCCTGGTGAGGGTCACAGCAGCCTGGAGCCTTTCCTGGGATATCTGGACACAAAGTTATGAAACTTCATCCTGAATGAGATGCCAGTCCTTACAGTATATGTAGGTAGGTATCGAAAGACCTTCTGACTATCAGTTCTTCAGATTCTTAACATCATACTGACTATTATATCATTTTATATGTGGAATTTGGCTTCCACGTGTCCTTTTTGTATTGTCGGATGCAGTCACACAAAGACACAGACTGCCCTGTACATATTTGTCCTGTGATCTTTCGCGATCTACACTGGGATAAACCAGAAGGTCAATGCGACCCAAATTCGACCATGATTTTGTTTCCATAGTGATTTGGTTACTCTCTTGGTAACTCTCTGTACTCTGACTTAGTCAGCAGACTCTACAGAATGACAAAAGCATCACTGCAAATCTAAGTGCATAATTAATACTCCCTGAAAAACCCATTAACCCCAAAGAGAGGAAATTAAACAGCAAACCTCTTGAAATCTAGATCTTCTCTTTTCCATTCTATGTGGATGGAAGTGAAATGCCGTATCTGAGATGTCACAAGCAATGTGTCAGGAACAAAAGCCTGCTCTTACAGGTGGACATCAGGGATATGCATATGCGAGGACTGGTCGGTGGGTTAAAAGGACACAGACTCAGGAATTTTGATTCAATTTTGCTGTATTCTGGAGCTTGTAGACTGGAAAAGTTGTGATGGAAAAGTGGGTCAGTACCCAGGTCTCTGCTTCTCTCTTTCAATCCAGGGGAAGTCCTCCTACTGTGGATGGAAGGGGCTTAAAAGGGGGCACTGTGGCAACTAGGTGTGTGTTGGTTATAACTAGGGATATATATTAATGTTGGGATGTTGTCCTGTATGGGTATCTAGGTGTGGGTGTGTACAGTGCTGCATACAGGGTTTGAAGTACGTTGGGTGATAGGTGAAGGTGCGATTGTGAAGAGCCCTGGGCAGGTATGTGTCTTGTGACTGTGAAGAGTCCTGCGTGATAAGACGTGTGTGTTCTGCCTCCCCCACTAGTCATATCATACTCTCAGCCTGCGTCCCAAATCCCGCTCCAAGGTCACAGACCATTTCACATACAACATTAGACAGATTTAGCTTAGTTAACTGAAACCACAAGACTACCGCACTGCTCCAGTCATTCCAGGGAAACAGCACAGTTAGATGTGGCCCTCAGTCCTCAGTTGAAGGAAACGTGTTCAAATGCACTCAACATATAGTGGCTGTAAAAAAAACTATTCACTCCCTTTGACTTTTTCAGATTTTATTGTGTTGCAACATGGAACTATGATGTATTTCACTGATAATTTTGCTACTCAGCATATAGCACTGTATGATGTCAATGTGGACAAAAAAACACAGACATTTTTCTAAATTAATTAAAAACAAAAATTCAAAAATAATTCCCCTTCCCCCCAGAGTTAATGCCTGGTGGGGCCTGGAATTTTTGCTTTTTGTTGATATAAATGATCAAGCTCAAGTTCTGCTATTTGAACAACCCCTCATTGCAACGTTTTCCCTTGCAACCATGTCCAGGGAGGTTGGCTACTGTTTTATGGGCCTTAAACCTCTTGATAACATTATTGGGAAAAAAGGTAGATTAAGGGCTCTGAAGATGGATTTGTAGCATTAAAACAGTCCATACATAGCTGCAGTATTGTGTCTGACTTAAGAGAACATTTCTTTAATCTACTCAAACAGGTCGAATGGTTTTTATACTGTAGGCACTTGCAACTCATCATTGGTGACTTCAATTTCAAAATAAATAGGAGAGTCAACTCCTTAACATCTAATTATTTGTAATCATTGTAAAAGTTGTCAGTAATAGTGTCTGGACCATTTTAGGATTTTCTGTGGAATAAGTTACGATTCAGCTTTTTTATTTTGTTCCACTGTAAACCAAAGGAATACATATAAAGATCCCAAAAGATGTTTTAGCTTTGCCAGTTTTCTGGAAGAAATGTTGCCTTACCTGAAAAAATCTGGGACCAGAATCTGGGGCCAGAAAGAGAAAAGACCATAATGATAGTCCTGTTCAGATCCCCAGATATCTCCCAGGCATCTCTTCAGGTTCAGAAGAGGGTTCAACACCACAAAGTGTTAAGATAGAAACTGAATTTTTTTAACTTATTACTCTAGTAAACCTTTAGTCACCAATCCAGTTAAAACTTGTCTCTTTGGATTGCAGGAGGAAAGCAGAGCTCTTGACAGAAACAAGCATGAACGTGGGGAGGAGATGAACATTCCATACAGGCTGAGCTGGGATCCCAAATGGAGCCGCACGTTTCAAACTCTTAAAGACTCCAGCACTACCTGTTGCTGCAGTATCTTCCAGACCACAGTCCAGCACTATACTGCAGGCCTCTTTACAGTTAAAGTTTGCCACTTTCATCTGTAATAATCAAAAGACCCTTGTCCTGTTTGGCCTCTTCAGCAACATCTACTTGCTTGGCGAGTGTGAGTTCATTTGCATTGATTTCATTCATTTCTTTTATTGTTATTTTTTGTTTTCTGTTGAATGAAAGCTTTAATACATGCGTAAACATTGAGCGTCATAGGGCTGCCTCTGTAACTTGTGTTTCTGACTGATTTTGATGAAGGCATTAACCATGTTCGTCTTAAACTAACAAATCAATGTAAAGTACCTTCAAGAACTCAAATATGACCTAAATGTATAGAAAAAGTGGTGACATTTGTTGAAGGCTTTAAAACAACTTGGTGTTGTAAAATGATGTGGAGGAACTGGTGACAGTAAAGCAAGATGACAAATCTGCATGTGCACATATAGTGATGATAACGTTTACATTTGTCACCAAGCTCCTTCAACAAAAAAATCATGTCTAGTATTCAGTGGAAAAATTTTTTTCACACTAATTCATTTCATGTTATTTAGACATCAGATAAACTTAATTTTAAAAATAGTTGCGAGTAATTTTTTCTGTATTATTAAAATAACACTTTAATAACAAGAATACATCAACCGTCTGATGGACATTAACCTCATGCCACTCCTCTTAGTCAGTTGTTTGGTATTTTCAGGATTTGTTCCACTTTTGCAGATAAAATCAATAAAATGACACAGACATTTTAATTTTATCTATTCATTTATTGACTTATTCATTTTAATACCAGGAGTCCATGATGCGCCTCATGGACATGAACCTCATGCCGCTTCCCCA
>UFQX01000158.1:856955-1021408 GCA_900497675.1 Arapaima gigas | reverse complement strand
TGTATTTTCTGTGTTAGTTTAGACTAGCGTAGTTAGGTAGATATTTATTTTTTCACTACGTTAAGAATAGGTAAGACACTGAAAATACAGATCAGATTAGTGGCAACTTTTGTTTCTTTCTTTGCTTAGGTNAGCGTAGTTAGGTAGATATTTATTTTTTCACTACGTTAAGAATAGGTAAGACACTGAAAATACAGATCAGATTAGTGGCAACTTTTGTTTCTTTCTTTGCTTAGGTACCATCCAAGTTCTCTATCCAGGTTAGCACCTTTGTTTGTATATACTTGTATATTGTATCACGTGTGCCTTGTATCATACACTGAACGAATTATAAACCACCTATTTCACTATTTTTGTGTGGGCTGTTTGTTGTTTATGCTCCCACTCCACCGCCCTAGACAGGAGTCAGTAGTGGGGGCGTAACAGGGTCTCTGCCACAGCCTGCAGTGAACTTCGGAGGACACAGCGAAGAATCACTGTAGAACCATCACTTTCAGGAACCAGTGTGATTTAAAATATATATGTAATAAAGGATGATTATATTGATTGAATTGTTAATATATGATGATAATTTATTCACAATCTGTAAGCCAATATCTGCCTCTGTTGGAAATCAAAACTCAAGCAGGAAGTAAGTAATTTATATTTGCATGTGAAATAAAACAAAAGTTTTTATAAATCTAAATATTTGTTGGTTAATAATTGTATAGAATTACTCAAATGACCAACATACATTTAATAGTGAGGTACTGTAAGAGTGACAATTAGAATGGAATTCTGGGGACTTTCCTGATGTCTACATAACTGATTGCTCTGGTTTCCACCCGCAGTCTGCAGGTGAAGTAAACCTCATAGTAAAATGTGCTTAGTGTCGAATGTGTGATTAACACGACTGAGTGGCATTATCACTATTGAATATTAAAGGACTTTATAGGAAGTAAAATAACTCTGCAACTTTATTACACTATGATAATAACAACAACAACAAGGCCTCACTTTGGACTCCCTGCAGGTGTTCGTGCCGCTGGCTGAGCCTCACCTCGTAGTCCAAGTCGAGGTGGTCAAACTCGCCATTTGTGCGGAAGTGCTGCATGTGCCCATCCAGGGTGAAGTTGACATTCCGTCGGTATCGTTCGATGACCACCGAGTGCCAGTGCTGGTCATCCAGGAGACTCCCGCTCATGACTGAGGTGTGGCCCAGAATGGAGCCGTACTGGTTGCTCCCTTGAGTTGAGGGAATAACCGCAGTGTCACCTTTACTTCACATTTCCTCTTACAAGATAGTCTGCATATATAGTGTGGGAATTTTGCTACTTTTCCTCCAAACCCTTGAATTGATGAGATAACAGATACACGGGTAATCTCTGACTTATGACAACCCGGACTCACAACAGCTGTCCCATCAACCTTATTATATCATTTTCAAGTTCCGAAATTTCGTTGAAACATCTCGCATTGCATGTGGGAAGTATTGACCACCATCTGTCTGCTGTACGATAACATCAGCCGACCGTGCTGCCCTGAACCACCCAATTTGTTATTGATTTCCTCACTCTTGGGTGTTTGTCAGCAATTTACAGAACATAATGTTTGCAATTACATTCAAGTTACCTCTTCACAATGGCCAGCAACCAAAAATATAGTCCTGTGGTGGTGCAGGAAAAAACATTAAGAAACAAGTGTAACAGCCCACCTCGACTGTGCTGTCAGTTGCAATATAACAGCCTGGCAAACAAAATGAACTTTACTGCAGTCTGACAAGTCTAAACACCTACGCTCACAGAGTGCACGAACACCCCGGCCAAATCTCTCCAACATGTTAGAAACACAGGGGGTCAAGCAGTTCCTCTACAACTGCCCACAAAACTTGGTACACAGAACTATACACACACACACACACACACACACACACACATACAGAGAAGCAGCAATGCATCATGGTAGACGCACCCTTCCAATGCATTACATGCGGAAAAGACAGTGAAAATAACAGTGCAGCATAAAAATATAACACTATATTATTACATATCCATATTATTTTTATCATGAGTTACGTGTCAAATTAGTGTAAGAATATAATGAATCCTTACTGCACATCATGGCATTCATGAATTATTAATATATCCGTATGTTTTATATAATGCAGTGTAAGGGATTTCTGACTAATGGCAAAATCAAACGGAACAGAACCCTGTTGTAAGATAACTACTTGTAACTGCTAACCAATCTATTCAACCAAGAGATGATATCACTGCCAAAAAAGGATCTAAGCGAACACCTGAGCCAAGGTTACCATAGTCACTGCAGCCGCTGTGCATGACTAAATCGCTGCTGCACTCTTATTTCTGTTTCTGACTTGGAAAGGGTGCTTGTTTTCATCCTGAGGCCATGGGGCAGAGACTAGACGAACATCAAGCTTTCTCGCCAATTGCACTCCTGTGTTTCCAGCACTGCTTTTGACTCTCTGATTGCTCACCTATCTCTCTCCGATTGCTGTTCTATCTCTCCTCACTCTCTCTATGGAGTTCACTCTGCCCTCTGCTTTGTCACCTCTAACCCAATGGTCCCTGCGGTGCACGATAATGTTCCCCTTCTCCTTAAATCAAAGCTTTGCTAGACATGCTGAAAGGTATCACAATGTGTGAGGCCGAAGAGCTACCCAGGTTTATCAGCAGAACCAGCTTGGCCTTCTTCAGCTCCAGGGTGATATAGTCGCCCTGCTGCCCCTCCCCGTGCAGAATGACGCCCTCGCTTTCTGAGGTCTTGAACTTCAGAGAGATGACATCCTTGAGGATCTTCATCTTCTTCATCTTGAAGCGGTAGGAGATCACCCCCTGCCCGTCGAAGTTGATCACGTCGGCCCCTGGGAACAGGAAGATACACCAAAACTACCTTTGCTGTGCTGGTGGATGAATTCACACAACACTCTGTAGCCAGACTTCCGCGGTGCAGTTCAACAGCAATGGACATAACCACATTGTGTACAGTCAGACAAAGCCAGCGATACATCACACAGTGGAAAATGAATCGTTAGCCAGCTAAATGAATGGGGCCGTGAACAGAATTGCATTTTCTCAAACAGCTTCCAGTGGGAATATTGAAGTTAGACCCTTTCTCTTTTCCCAACGAGTGGGGAAAAAACAGCTGTATATCAGACTTGCCCAAAAGAAGAGGCCTATTCTTCAACCAGCTAGAAAACACATATTGACCTTTAATTTATGTACAAATTTTTCCCTCAGAGTTCAAAACCTAATGATGTATGTCAATAACTTACAGGAGCGGCATGTGAGATACAGGTTGGCATTACTTTGAATCCCACCTCTGTCTGTAGTACCCTCGAGCGATGACTTACGCTGAAATGGTACGGTAAAAATTGCATAGTTGGGTAAACAGGTAAACAACTGTAATCAGCTTAGTGTAGTAACCACATCTAACTCATACCTGCAGACCTACATGAACCACAGCCAAACCCCCTGGAAATCACCTCTGTCCCAAGAGATACGGCTTGTGTGTTTGGTGCTTGGCTAGTGTGCGACTGCTCTGGTGAACATCAGGCTGCAAGCGCACAAAACTATTAAAGACAAACACTGAAACATGAAAAGGTTGTGTGAATCATAACCAGAAGAGCCAGCATTACCTAAGGAGTATTTATAAATGGTTTGGATGTGTAACTATAAGCATACTGATTATTAATCCATGATGATTAATGACCGCTCTTTGACACACAATTTGGATGTCTCATATTTTATAGATGCTTTAAAGCAAGTGAAGGTTTTCATAGACAGAGCCAGGAGTGCTAATCATCCTCTAATTATGTTGCATATGTTAAACCACAGTTTCTCCGCAGAGAGAGACAGCCCTGCTGACTGTTTCCACAAGATCCCCTTTCCGTTTGAAAGACAGGGACAGAAAGACTTGGAGCTCCAGCCCATCACACCCCACACCAGAAGTCTAAGCCCTTCTTGACACCCAGTATCCACTTTATCGCCGCATGTTGAACATGTTGGTTGTGCAATCCACTCCTCCCTGGATGAATCGGGGGGGCCAGATTTAGTTAGTCCCACATTTCCTGCTGGGACGAGACTGCCTGACTAATGTGTGACTGGACAGCGGGGTCTACACAGTTATGAAGACCCCAGCAGTGCTGCACCTCTTTCAGCAATTCCTCAGCATCATAAAAGGTGCTTCCACACATTTTCTGTGGTGGGAAAATGTGAGGACTGTGGCAATCTGCTCCCAAGTCAGACCCTTGCCGCCTCATTACTGTTGTTCTGCAGGAACAGAGGGGAAAATAACTATCACATGCACATCTGATTCGCACCCAAGCTGATGGTACAGGATGGGGATGACCGAGAGCAGGGCTGTGTTCGTCTGGCAGGAACCCACCTTTATCACTGTCAGTAACCAACAGCGTGAGGTCGCAGGGGAACAGGGAGGTAACCAAATTTCTAGTGAACAATGTTGTGTTTACTTTTGCTCGGCTGTAATCTATCCCACAGAGGTGATTTCTGTAGCCGGAACTCACTGCTTTTGTGCGGAACACTGCTGTGTGTATCCTGTATTTATTTTAAAATACTGAATAAAAGAGATTAAAAAAATTTTTTAAAGCGTCTGATCACTGTGAAGTCTGTTTGGTCCTGTTTATCAAAATGGTGGTTGTGAACCCCATTCAGATGATGCTGCAGCTTTGACATGTACTGGAAGTTAGCTGATCGGCACAATGAAAGTTTCAAATGAAAGACACAAATCAATTTTCAGAATTAAAAAAGCAACATCATTAGGGTGATTTAACTAGGGGAACCATGTCAGATGAAATTATAACGTCAGCAATTTATTCCGAACATAAAAACGGTCTGATGGCAACAGAATTTTTACTGACTTTAATGACTTTCTTAAAGCAAGAATCTGGTGATAATGACAGATGACCTAATGACAAATACCCCTATTAAAACGGGCAATGTTCTGCAGCGGTTCGTAGCAGCATGTTTTAATGGAGACACAAAACACACATGCTTTACGATGACTAGCAGCAGCCCGAAGTGGACTGGAGGTCAAGGGGCCAAAGCGCAGCCGGGGGGGGGTCAAACACTCACAGTACGCGCAGCCATAGATGTCGATGCGCAGGCCGATGCGGCCCTCGTTGCTCCACCGGAGTGGGACAAAGCGTAAGTAGCGAGCCACGAGGGCATGCTGCAGCTCATGGCGGACCACACTCTCCGTGTTTGCGTTGCCCTGGAACGCCTGTGGAGGACAGAGACATGCTTACTTCACATACAGTACTGGTGCAAAAGTCTTAGTCGTGCAACTTGAATGTGTGTTGAGAAGTACAGGTAGATTCTTATCTACCATCAGGGAGGTTTCTGATTGGTCCCAAATTCATTGTGCAGCCTGAGAATGACCTCAAACACCCAATCTTCAGCAACAGATGGTCTGATCCCCACAGCGCCCTGATCTCAACATGATCAAGTCAGTCTGGGAGGACATGCAGAGACAGTCAAAGTGTGCAGAAGAACTGTGGCCAGTTTGGAAGAACCTACCAACCTCTACCTTAAACTGCATGCAAGTTTGCATAAGAGAATTGATGCTGTTTTAAAGACAAAGGGTGGTCACACCAAATATTGATCTGACTGAGGTTTTTTTGTCTACCCCACTTTTTAGAAGGTTTATTGAATAATAAGTATTCATGGCATTATTTTTGGAACCGTCCTCGCTTTATAGCATTTTTCCCACAGGTGCCTAAGACTTTTGCACAGTACTGTACCAGCTCTTTGGAAGCACCCATTTGCACTCCATTTTTACTGCATCATTCAGGATAGGTATCTTAATCAGGGGTACTATAGGTGGAAGTGGCATTCAAACCTTGGTCTATTGAGTCAAAAAAGGCAGCTTCAAGTGCTACACCACCTGCTGAGTAAAAGTGAAATTCCCTTTCCCGAGAAACATTATAAGCTTGTATCTATTTGCAGCAACATCTTGGGGTTTGGTTATGCATTTTGTGAAGAATCAGACACATATCGCACATTAACACTGTTACAGCGCTGTACTTTACTTGAAGGCATGTAGGCAGTGATTCAAAATATTGCACAAGAACCTTAAGAAAATCCTTTGAGCACATCTTCCTTTTTGGTACCCAAAATAATGAAACAGTTCATATACAGTAATGTCTCAATTAAGGGTCTAAAAATTATATGAAGGGCTAAAAGCACAGTGCAGGAGGTAGTGCAAATGAAGGCTTTATTGATAAAGTTTAAAAAAAAAAACCAAAAAAAACTTTAGACGCACCACTGCTGCAATTGTCACAGTTCTAGCTCAGCTTCTTTAGTGGGATCATCCGTGACCGACTGCAAATACAGCGTTAGACATGAAGCACCCCCGGCGGCCTTTGCAGTCGATGAGGTCATTAGGGAGTTGCGTTAGGGACATGAGAGGCACGGTGTTGACAGAGAGAGGCAGATCAGACATGGGCATCTGAGTCATCTGCCAGCAAGACCCAGGGCTCTCAGAGGAAGCCCAAGTGCTGGGGAACTTGGCAAACTCAGAGACAAAGCTGAAACAACATGGATTTAGCGCATGCCAGTGAGGCCCTGGGTTCAGGACTTTGCTTTGTTATACAAGCTGAGAGGAAAAGGCTGCGTTGACTGATGTTCAATGCTGTGGGTGCAACTTTGACAGTTCCGGTTTGAGAACCATTCAGCAGCTATGAACAACCGTGATGCAATGAAGAATTATACTGTTTCCTTTCCAACACGTCAGCCTTATACATTTTTAATCTGCTGATCTATTCCCATGTTGCAATATTGAGTCTTACTCATTACCTAAATAACTTTTTTTTTCTTTAGACCTGAAAAGAGCTTATAGGTTGGGCTCTGGAGAGTTTTGTTCAAGTTGTTGTTAGAGTAAGAACCAGATAACGTACTGGTTAAGATTCGATGCCTTGCAACTGAAGAACACTGGGTAGAATCCCTGCTCCTGCTATGGGACCCCTAAACTGTCCATTATTTACCCTGAATTGCAAGTTACCCAAAACTGCAGGTAGATACATCTTAAGCTGCTTAGTGTTCAACGTTAACATTGTAAGATGGCTTTTAAAAAGGAGTCACCTTTGAATATTTCTTTTCATTAATCCATGCCCTTATTCACTGCCCCACCTGCCATCTCGATGGATATTCATAGTCAGAGTCAAACGTTCAGCCCCTTCCCGTTCGCCTCTGGGGCTAAGACGTGAAAACTGAACTTTTAATAAATTAGTCAAATGAGAAGCCGTGCTAGAGCAATCGGTCTGGGGTACTGTTAAGGCGCCGGCCCTGGACCCAGGCATCAGTCCAGCTGTATGTCTTTTACTGGCTTTGCACGTTATAATAAATGGGCCTGGGACAGCCTTTGTGTCCATCCTTATACAGTACCCTCTGGGATTCTTAATGATGAAGGAAATGTCAGTGTTTCCTCATTCTACACGCTGTTTGTTCAAAAAAATAACAAGTTCTGCACTCAAAATCCCATCTGGAATATAAATATATTCAGCATATTTTTTCCTCATGTGAACCGATGGCTGCAAGAGAGGCTTTTCTCTGCCTGAGGAAGATATGAAGAATTCGCCAAGATGTCTAAAAAGGTAGACTCATTTTACCAGGTGAAACTTGACTCATTTGTGGCGTCACAGATGCCCACATCCTTTTCAGACCAATTTGTTTATGGAGGAATTGTACAGGCCATAATCGCCTAAAAATAAGAACAAAATAATATTTTAAGATCTCCACAATGCATGCTGAAATGTAATTCTTTCTTCAATGTCAGTTGCTCTGTCCAAAGTGGTTTAGGCTACTCAATCTGCCTGTACATTCATTAATTTTATAAGAGAACCGTCTCATAATACAGTACAGTCATTTTTCTTATTGTACACAACCTCATTATCTATGATCTATCTTAATCCTTTTTTAATCATTTCCTTCGCAGTGCTGGGACGACAAAGACTTTTCTCCTCCGGGAACAGAAATACATTATTAATTGATGTATGTGTGTGTGTGTGTGTGTGTGTGTGTGTGTGTGTGTGTGTGTGTGTGTGTGTAAGAGAGAAAGATGACAGTTTGCCATTTTCACAGGATCTGTTTACTGGTTCATTTGGTGACATGAGGCCAGGTTTAGATAATTAACACCTAAACAGCCATTTAACACAAAAGTTTAGAAAAAGACTATTTAGATCATTTTCTCCACTTTGCTATTTTTCTCCAAAGAACGTACAATGTTAAACCATTAGTTGTAATTATTTTGAAATTCATACAGCTGCATTCATTTTACGATACAAACTCAAGGTAAGTATTTTCACCAAGGGTACGACCACAGGAGCAAGGAGAAAAACACGGGTGCTATGATTCCATGGCAGTGATGCAAAAACTGAACTTCCTGCTGAATGAAAATTCTGAGCGTGAAATTACACACAAGCTTTAAGAACAAACCAGACAAATAAACCGAAGCACAGGAGTATGTCTGGATTCCGCCCCTGTGTGTAACCTGTCAGTTTAGAAAAGAATGATCTTTCCTCCCCCAGAGACTGATGTTCACTTTTACTCGAGAGAATCGACAGTTCTCCAACTCACAAAGGTACTGAAAGACACAGCAATTTGTCACCCCGCAACTGATGTGAAACGCACATAAAACAAAAACAGAATCGCTGGAACAACTGTAACGGAGCTCAACCATCTCGGCTTTAGGTTTCACTGCACACCTGCACAAAAACACCTACACTGCAAATACCGTCACTTACGATCGTGTAGATTTGTCTTAAACAACAGTAATAACTAAAATTAAAATACAGTACAGCTTTTCAAATCATAGTTAATTCATTATAATTAACAATAAAAATAATTATCACTTTAATCAAAATTAAATCCCAATTATAACTATACAATCTAATTAATGAAATTATCATACACAGTAAATTGGGGTCATTACTATCAACTGGTACAGTGTAAACAGCATGAGGTACTGTCACAGATACTGTGACAAGTGCATTGGTTCGTAAGACAAGAGGAGACACAGGTGCTGCTTTCTGGAGTAGCAAAGCTTTACTTGAAACTCATAGTTCTCCTCCAGTGGTCAGTAAGGACTTAAAACAGGGACACCACAGAACTACGTGTCTGTTGAGAATAACCAGTCATATGTGTGACAGCTGGTGTGGTATCCAGCTGTGGGTTGTATATAGTGGAGTGTCTCACTGAACTGTAATGAACTGTGAGGGGCTCTCAGCACAACACAGATATGGAATCGCCAAACCTGAAAAATATTATTTCAATTAGATGCATTGTGTGTTCATGTGCGTGTTAATATACATGCATTATCATGTGATTCAGCAGAATTATTAACATTTGCAACATCAATAATTTTAAAAATATGACATGTTGGACACCCCTGCTATGTACAACACACATCAATTACCTCACACTTACTGCAAACAACAACTACTTACCTATTTATCTTCATTTTCTTATCCATTTATTTGCCTACCCTACCAGTTACCTCATTTTATCTGTCTTGCCCTTTGTTGTCATACTGTCTGTTCAGCGCACTAAGTATGATGGTCTGAGAAGAACTGAATTTTGCTGGTTCTCATACATCTGTATCAGGCAGAATGACAATAAAGTAAAACTTCAACCTTGGAACTATCTACTAGCACGTGTCACTAACGTATGTGTGTGCGTATCAGATTTCAAGTGTGAGGCTTGAAAAATAAAGCTGTGTATAAAGGTTGAGTTTTATGGATACAGAGAATAATAGCCCCTGCATCACTCAGCATTCCATTTGTCAAGAATGCATCTAGAGCTTTAATTGAGGGATTACAGTAAATAATAATAATAAAGAATCTAATTTTTGGAAAACATGGTTTGAATTAGCCTATGTGTCAAAAAAAACTTGAATATGCTATTATGGCTGCGGCAATGCATGAAAGACTGAGCCAGTACACGGTGAAAACATCACTCATACTGACAGCATGTGGAGAGGTGTCAATGGCCAGGATCGCTACTACCATTATTAGCTGCTGCTATTCCTCTGCTGCCATCGACTGTCGCTCCCCTCTCTCCTTTCTGAAGATCTTTCCTAACTTCACTGTCAGAGCCTTCAGGAGGCAGCAGGTTCAACTGTGTGAAACAAAGCTGAGGGCAAGTCACATTTCACAGGATTGAGGCCCCTCATTAAATCGGGGAACTTTAAAATGAAAAGCAGCATATCTAAAACCGGATTATATGTATGAGATTTGTTAAGGCTGAAATATAAAATACCTGCTCAAGTCCAAAATCTAACATGGCAGAAAACCCAGAGAAAATTTGCAGCAATGTGACTGTGTTCCTTTCTTTTCCTCAACTGTACACTCATATACCCATTCCTGATATGCAACAAAGCCAAAGCCCCTGTACCCCCCACAGGTGGACTAGAATGTTACTAGGAGAGCTCACAAGAATTGTCCAGGCATTCTGAAGAGTCTTGGCGGTGGTGGCCCTCTTGGCCTCCTACCAAACTGTGTTTGGGGTCACTGCCTTTGGTAATTCAGGGCTGCCCTCTTCACCCTCTTCAAGGACAGAAACCTTGCAGTTCATCCAGTTGACTGGCCAGGGATCTAAAGAGCTGAGGTCTTAAAGGCACGTGGGTATTTGGGTAGGAAGGCAGCAGGGGTTGGGGGGTTAACAGGGGGGATGAAAAGCAGTACCTTCCCTTTCTGTAACTTGCAGTCTTCTCCCACAAGAAAGGCAGCCTCTGTGGGGTTGAGGAGGAGAATCTCCAGCAGATTAGCCTCTACTGACTGTTGGGCAAAACCCTCTGGGCTGGGAGTGGGAAGTGCTTAAGGCCACATATTTTTACTGAAGGGATGAATGTGCAACCACCTTCCCCAGAAAAAAGTACAAAAAAGCTGATGAACCCTTATTTTTTAAAAATATTTGGAAAATTTTAAAAACCAGTAAAAACTTCAGAAAATCCAAGAACAGAGAATCCATCCTGAAAGCCTGAGATTAGTGTAATGTTTGCATCTGCTGGATACTCTCTGCAGTTATAGAGACTCTTCTTATTACTCTTCTCATGCAAAATGAGAAACAAAGGACCTTTCATTTAAGATCAACACAATCCAAACTAGGGTTAGTATGATCAACCAAAACAGGAAAATAACCTTTACACCTTTATATGAGATGAAAACAGCTATTTTTAATACAGTAGTCCCCCGTTATCCACGGGGGATATGTTCTTAGACCCCCAGCAGATGCCTGAAACCACAGATAGTACAGAACTCTATATATACTATGTTTTTTCCTATACATACATACATACCTATGATAAAATTTAATTTTTTTAAATTAGGCACAATAAGAGATTAACAACAATAACTAATAATAAAATAGAACAATTATAACAATATACTGTAATAAAAGTTATGTGAATGTGGTCTCTCTTAAACCGATACCGTGATCTGATAACCAAGATGGCTACTAAGTGACTAATGGGCAGGTAGCAAGGATATGCTGAACAAAGGGTTGATTCACGTCCCGGGCAGGACGCAGCGAAATTTTATTACGCAACTTAAAACTTATGAATTGTTTTTTCTGGAATTTTCTCTGTAATATGTTCGGACCGCAGTTGACCGCGGGTAACTGAAACCGTGCAAAGCGAAACCACGGATAAGGGGGGACCGCTGTAAATACAATGTCATACATGACCTCTATTGTTTCCACACTCGGCAGCTGAGAGTTACAAGAAAATTTACTTAGGAAAAATGTATCATTACTATTATTATTATTACTAGTAGTAGTAATAATACCAACAATAATAACATTTAATTTGTAATTGAAAGACCCCCTTCCAATTCAAGCCCTAACCTTAACTGTAAACAGGGTGGTTCTTCCGCTGCTCCCAAAAAACAGTGTGATTCAGGTGAAGTGACTGCGGTGCTGCACTTCAGGAAAAGCTGGTCCCTTAAAATTAAAACAAGATGCCACAATTAATTAAACCTTTAGGAATGCCACTTTAAAGTCTATATCATGTTGCAACACAAATCTAACACAAATTTAATTACTGCAGTCTGTTTCGTTCTGGCTGGTTTTGGCTATAGGGCTGTTGGGTCTTTGCACAGAATACTTATAGAACTAACACAATGTCCTCTATCTTCTCAAGGTCTTTCCCGCTGAGGCATTTAACAAACAAGACACTCAGAATGACTAAAAAGAAAATAAAGACATCAGATATTGCTCAAAAACATATCATAAACCTCTCCTATAATTAATAAAGTGGCAATCTGCCACCTGCAGGCTTTAGCTGTATTCTAATGAGGTTACATTAAGTAAAGAATAATGTGTAAGAAACAAATGAAATAGGCCAAAGCATCTTTTGAACAATAAATTATTTACATTCCATTAAAAACAGTCAATTTCTACCTTTCTTAGTGGGAGATGCTGAAAAGTTGTGGCTGTTGCTTGGTTTTTGCAGAGGATTTAGAACTTCGGATATTGGCAATAATGCTGTTTGCAGAGTAATGGCTTCTTCTGGAAGGTGGAGAGTTCCAGGCGAGCGCCTTGCAGTTCAGGGATTGTGTGTGATACATCAATCCAGACCGCACACGGGCTATTATCTTCCGAGGTTTCACAGCTGATGTACAGCTATGATGCTGAAGGTCGGTGTGACAGCATCATCGCTCTGAAATAATAATGCTGCCAGTAAGCTTTTCAAAGGCCAGCCCTTATCAGGTCTCATCTGATCCTCGGTGTCCAAAAAACACAGGTACAATGTCCAGGAGGGAAAACGTGCGCATTCAGAAGAAAAGAAGAAAAAAAACCATGGTCCTCAGGTCTCTTTTTTATTTCTTTATATTTACATAGCAGGTGAGAGAGTCCACAAAGCTACCTTTTAATGCAATTCTCTTATTTCTCAGCAGTGGTCCCTCCTTACAGCTCTTCACCAAAGTTATTGAGTTACTAATCAAAACAGATGTTTTTCTATTTTCAAGGAAAAATAAGAGATGTAAAGACAAAAACCTGCAGAACAGTTTGTGACAATTAAACGGCTCCTCAGAAATGAAATAATAATCAAATTGAAATTCTTACAGCTTCCTGTTTAATCTAACAACTGTCCATCACTAAAGTACTTTCATTTAAATTCCCGGGCAGAAGTTACAAGAATTCCCCGCATCCCCGCTGTTTAATCTTTTAATTACGCTTAATTGAGACATGCAAGGGCTGTGGTATTGGAGCCTGCTGAACATAGAAATGTTTCTTTGAGGTAGGAAATAAAAACAAAAATAGCAGCTCAAATGTTTCCACTTACTGTACAGAATACATAAGCAGACATACAGGTGAAGCCTGTTTTACGCACTTATTTCATCCCCAAACACCGCACTAATCAAAGTGAATTGTTTTTTCATTATTTTAAACAGAAAAAAAACAATAATGCATTCCCAGTCGATCCAACTTTTCCAAATATTTTTAAACACCCCATGACACAGAGCATGGTGCCAAGTAGCACAAACACAGGGCATTGCGATGCCGTGCCACACAGCAAACACCCACGCTCACGCGCACCAACTCCTCTGTTCACAGTAGGGAGATCAGACCTCTCCAGAGATGTGAGCAAGAGACAGACTGGGGGCTCCATGTTACACAGTTGTTCATCACTGATGAAATTTATGTTAAAAAAATAAGTGAAGGCAATTTTAAATAAGCTAACAAGGCAATTTACTGTAATGAACTGTTACTGTAGTCACAAGTGAAGAGAAGAACAGTTGATTGTGACCTGTGGGTGGCTCAGCTCTTCTAATCACTGCCATCTTCACAACCTACGTGCTTTTCTAGCCTTATTGCCTTTGCTTAAATTTTTTTCACAAGCTTTTCTACATTTTTGGGCCTCATTTTGCTGGATTACACTTTATCAGAGTAAAATGGAGAAATTAAGCAAAAGCATATAAACAAATAACGTCCCTTTTACTTTTCTGTAGCGAAGAGTATTACATCACAGGGTGGTACAGAAATAAGTTACTGGTGCAACACACGAACAGCAAATTTCTTGACTTCACGCTGACAAATTTCTACCACTGTGTTCTGGCTCTGCATTATAGTGGGGCATCTACTGCACAAACCGGGGGCCGGTATTAAAAGTTCCGCTGTATTATAGCGAAATTGCATATATCAGGGTTTACCTGCACACACACAAACAAAATTCATCCATAGAATATTTTATTTCAATTTTCATCTCATTTCATTTCATAATTCTATATTACAAGATGTCAAGTTTATCTTTATGGCCAAGCAGTTACTGCTCTTCACATTCAGTATTAAAAACATGCATTCAATGATCTGGTTATGTCCTTTCTCACAAAACCCATCACAGATTTCCCTTCTGTTAAGACCAAAAACTGATGCCGCAGGTAACGATTCTTTAAATATTTTTCTCCCCTCTTAACTTGAAAATGTATGGAACAGGACACAGAAAGGCTTATTGATCATACATTGTTATCAGTATAATTCAGCATCTGCTGCTAGTCATCTCCCATTATGGAGTGTTGGTGTGAGATGTGGGGGCATGTCAGGTGAAGTGAGTGACTAGGTAGGTAAATTTTGGGTAAGTTTACCCTATTTTATTCATTCTTCCCATAAATCTTACATTTTGATAACTCGTAAATCCAAAATTCAACCTTTCCTCACAAAGAGAGCTGTCCCAGGCCTCTCTTCCCACGTAAAAGGGTTTGTCTTTTAAAAGTCCTCATCTTCTGCTCAGGTCCTCCTAACAAGCCTATAGCAGGTGTGCCTGTGTGTCCAGCCCACAGTTACTCCATATGACAGGTGCCTGTTACTAACATGCAGGAATTAAGTTGCTCTGTACAGTACAGCCTGGACTTTGAGACTCTGGTCTTCACAACATGAGTGTGGCTACAACAAATAAGGCTGCAAAGAGAGGGTCATTCTCATCTCCTCGCTTGATCTAATCTGTGCAGCACTGCCCCGGTAACCCAATAACTTGAGTTTTGATGGTCACAGCCTTACTTGTTACAGCTACAGTCATAGGTATAAACTGTTGTGGATCTGAGTGCAGCGTAAATCTTCTGCCCTACCTTGAAACACAACAGAATGAAAATTGACACCATCGCTCCTTTCTTAGGTCTCAATCATCAACTTTTATTTGTCCCTGTGTGCAATAATAGCTGGATTCAGGCAATAATTATTTTGCTTATGCTGTTTTTTTTTTCAAATTCAAATTATATAAAACAAAGGAGACTATATAAAGGCCTAATTTTGAGCATAGAAAACCTGTTTCTCTCCCCCATTAATGTGATCTTGCCTTAAAGTCAAATAATAGATTTGAGCAGATGTTCAGAAGTCTTACGTTTTTTTAAAGAACTTCCACAATTAATTACTGACCCACATATACGCAAATAGACATATTTCGAGTATTCTGTTTTTAAGCACACTGTAATCCACCGTATTTTCACAATCTCTGAAGTTACCGTCTTTATGATTTTGGTGTCTAAAATGACGTTTGATTTTTAGATGGTTTTCCAATAATAGTTGGCGATACCCGCAGCTCCAGGCAACTCAGGCCCAGTAAACAAACATCAGCCACCTGAAGCAGGTAGTGCCTGCCTGCCCATCAGGAGGCCTGAACCAAACTGGAGCTCTGAGCACAATGCAGACATTACAGTGCAGAAGACAAATAGAGCTTTCCCGCAGGAGCATCCAGCTACCATTTCATCATGTCTTGACAAAAGACAGGTTTTCATTCAGGAATTACTTCTGTAGTAATTTTAAAAAAAACAAATTAAAAAAAAAATCAATTTTTCCATTCTTGTCAAAAAACCCAGGAATTTTAAGATGCAGAACAAAAAGAAAAAAGAAAATTGGGCTGTCAAAAAGTGCACACCTTCAACGTTAGTCTCCTTCTGAGAGGATTTTTTTTTGTAGCTGGCTGAAATACCAAAAATGATTAAAATCATGTTTCGGTATCAAAATGCTTTTAAGACTGCCTTGAGCCGCGTGGGAAAGGGAAGTATTTACACTGGCAAAGTGGACAGCCTGCATCGTTTTCCTTGTCACTGGCAAAGACAAGGTGGACAGTGTGCAGGAAAAGGCGCGGTGGACACGGAGGGGTGGGAGGCACACATCAGCTGTGCGCCTGGCATGTCACGCACCCCGACCTCTGATGTGCTTTCAACCCACTGGTAGAGCACAAGATACCGCGGCTGCAGCCACATTCATCTCGCGTCGCAGGATGGAAAATAACACAAGTCTGTTAAGCAAACGCCATGTGTGATGTACAGCACTCCCTCCTGACATAAATCAACAGCTTTCCAACAAATGAAGGAGAAGTCTTTACGGAGCCTGTTTGCAGTAGGAGCAACACGATGGCAGAGGCCCTCAAGAGTGTGGCTGTCACCAGGCATCACACCTTGAAGGTGAAAAGAGCCCCCGCAGGTGTGCTGCTAGCTAACAGCTAATGACTCACACATTGCGTCACTTTGTTAAGTGCAGTGTTTACACTGGGCTGGTTTTACAGACACAGATGAAACAAAAGGGGTAAACTGAAATAATTACTCTTAAAAAGGGGATTCTGCAATGAAACCCTTCTTTTGTCTGGGACTCTAGGATGCTTAATCTGCATCTGGTGTCTCATATTACCATTCCACTGTATGGGTACCAGGAATATGGGATAACAATGGTAGGTGGGAACGAGGGCAAAGGAGTTTGGTTCATCTAACTGATATGTGCTTGAATTAAGCATGATGATGTTTATGAATTTAGCATGACTGGTTTTATTGCTTAACATCCCTAAATCATGATTTGTTACAAGAAGCGTTGGGTTCCCCTCACAGCACCTTGGCTGTGTGTCCAGACCTGGGTTCAACTCACACACATTATCACTGAATATGCATGTATATACATATACATAAACCAAGTGTGTGTACGTGTGTATACGTGTGCACACTTTTACTTTGGATAAATTCATAATAGTAAACAATACTGTTTTTTTAGAATATAGACTTTTAATTACAGTACAATATTACTTTAATTTGTTTTGATTTTTATTAACATTCCTTTTTTATTATGGATAAGTTTAAGGTAAAGATTTAAAAGGATAATAGTATCAAATTATTAAATGCGATACAAAATTTTCAAGCACGATAAACTAAACGTCAGCGGAATATCGTGAAAGTGAGGCTGCTTTCCCTCCTCACTCAGTCTTATGTAATCAACACAATAATTTGCCGATTGCTTTCATTAACAGCCTGACTGCATGGGACAGAATGTGTATTAAGAATCATATTAGCGTATTGTATTTTTTTATCAGCTCTGCAATTACCATGGACAGCTCAGTCCTAATAGGTTTACCTACCCTTCACATCAATATATTGTCTCCTCTGTGTTTATAAATTCTGCCCTACTTCAAGTCCAAGTCTCACCTAGATGGTTATTCTAACAGCGTCGAGGTGTGAAGGGCCCAGCAAATTCCCCCTGACAGACAGCATCATCGGTGTCAAGCCCACACATCATTGGGGCTGGAACACAAAATACTCCCATAGCAATGGTCCAGCATGGGTATCACAGTCCCTTTATGAGCACCACTTCTCACTGGGGAAACACAGCCAAGACACCAGCTCACTCTTCCTCTACCATGATGCAGCTCTCATTTGCACTTATTCACTTTGCTGACACTTGCCTCTAAAGCAACTAAAAATGTTGGGCAACTTAAAGTGATTTATACATTTATACAACTCGGTAACATCCAGCATATCAGTTCAGGGAAAGTACCTTGCTTGGGGGTACTGCAGCACAAGATGGGATTCAAACTTGGGTCTTTCCAGCACAAGGAAGATCTAACCCCTACACCACCTGCTGCCACTGAAGGTTTTGTTTAGACGAACAACAAACTGTATGTGCCATTAAACACAGACAAAGAGAGAAACAATCCCTGTATAAATTCTCTCAGACTTTAGATACATCCACACTGACCACACACCTTGATACGGCTTTCAGAGGACTTACTGTGGTACAAATTTGGCCAGAAACACACAATGAACATGGGAGGAGGTTGGCAGTTTACCACATAACCTTCGTCTGCCTCCATCAAGTTGTTTAGTGTAGTGAGCACAGCCACGGGTGCGGAGGTGGCAAATGAAGACATCAGGAGACATTTCGTAGCACAGGGTGTGTTATGTGTGCGCCACACAGTGGCAGGTTAACTTACAGTCAGGAAGAGTTCCCTTTCAATCTCGACCTACAGTCCTGTAGAAGGACCACTTACCTCCAAGCCTCTCCTCCAGACCCAGAGGCACTATGCCAACCCCAGTACAGACCCACAGAACCCTTAACACCTCTTTACATTATATTTCTTAGTCCCATTGAAAGAGGGATCTTTGGAAGCAGAATCGAGGGTGTGCCTTTTACCAGAATAACACTCACCCAGATGTTTCCATCC
Source organism: Arapaima gigas (assembly GCA_900497675.1). NCBI lineage: Eukaryota > Metazoa > Chordata > Actinopteri > Osteoglossiformes > Osteoglossidae > Arapaima > Arapaima gigas. The sequence continues at coordinate 1,002,970 of UFQX01000158.1, read as the reverse complement.
TGCTGGTACGGTTTCCAGTTCCTTCCCGTGTCACTGTACAGCAGCCTGTACTGCGTTGTCCAATCAGAGCTGCTGTACCTTCCCTGCGTTGCTATGGCAGTCACCTGCTTTCGGCTGCCCAGGTCCACCTGCAGCCACTGGTAATGGTCGTTGTCCAGCGGAGACCAGCCTCCTGCACCTGGTGGTTGGTAGAAAATACCATTAAGAGTACTACCAACCTCTGTCTCTTCTAGCTTTGACACTCCAGCAACCCTTGAATAAGAACTCAATTTCACCTCACCAGGGATGCAACAACTTGATCCCAGGGTTGTGATCTTTCATCTCCAAATGACCACTTACTGACCTTATCGACATCCCATTAAAACTTTGCACCACATCACCTCATCACGTATGAAGTCGTTTGTCTGTTTAGTAACCTACTCTTGTTATCTGTCACAAATTTATTTACCTTCTCACCTATTTATTTACCTCTGTTTTGGTCACTGTATGCATGCATGTATATGTGGTGTGGACATCTGCGACAGAGAAGCTGCTCCACACATGTATAAAATCCCAAGTATGTAGTGTGTAAATATGATGCATAATATGTAAACATGTACAAAATGCAAATGTGATACCTATGCTGCACAATACGCACATTGTCACTGAATGTTTAGAGAAATGTGGTGCTTACAGGAACAAACACCAGCCTTACCTTGAGGAAAACAGAAGCTGAGGGTCAAGTAACAAAGAGGAATTATGGGAGCTGTGGTTCAACAAATAATAACGGAGAGTCCTTTTGAAAATGCATGGTAGAAAGGGGTGTTTTCAATCCTGTTGAAAATGAGAAATACTGTATGTGTAAAATGTTGTGTTCAATACAAATTTAATTTGTTGCACTTTAAATTATTGATGGAACTTTGTTAATTTTAATAGTGAATGGGATGGCCCGTTCTACGAAGCTGTTCATTTCAGAGAAAAACTGGGTGACGGAAGGAACCAAATGTAGAGTATTGTTTTTAAGACACTTGTTTACTAGCAGAAGTCTAAATTTGTAAATATTATTAAGACTCTTGAACCTATAAATAGAGAACTGGCACAATGGTGAAGGGAAATAAACCCGGTGTGGATCCACATTAACCTCCCGTTCACCTCTTTACTTGGCCTGCCGAGTCACAGTGTACATGTTACATTGCATGCTGCTGAAACCAAAAGTATTTCCCTCTGAGATTAAATAAAATACCATTCATTCATTCATCACTAAGATCATATTGTACATTGGTTATAGGTCGCTGACACCTATAGTAAACACACTAAGAAGGCTTTAATAGTGGTCTAATGTTCACAGGGAATGGGAAAGCACTTCTCAACCATCTCACAAAGAAAGACATATTTATCACAACTGATGTATTGTTCACTGTTAATTCAGATGACCTCAAGGTACAAAAGGCCATAAAAAAACAATCTTTGCTGACAGTCTACAGCCTTTTTTATGCGACTGGTTGAGAAACTGGATATATGCGTTTATGGACATCAGTTCTCTGGGCATCACATTAAGTGCAGTAAAGTGTAAACTTTAAAAAGCACAGTGCGGATTTTCTGAATGTTCAGGGATAGACTGGAAAAACAAAGTAAATGACAAAGACTAAATGAAAACTGCGTCACAATAAGAACCATGCAGCATAATTCAATTACTGGAGCGTAATGGCTTTGGTTTAACAGGATGAGCAAAAAAATTGATAGGAAAATCAATACTTGAGAATCTCAGCAAAGCAAGCCCTGCAATGCTACCTCAAAATGGGACACAAGAGGTTAATATGTTGGTGATAACAGTTAGCAGCATGATGAAGTTTAGCAAAGGCTGCTGGGAGGTGGTGATAGGGAGACAAAACCATGATACCATCGTGCCACAGCACCGCAGCCTGGTGTGTACCTGTACTGGTCATGAACACATTACCCATGGCCTGTCAAAGCCTTGATTTGTTGCACTGCTTTTTATGTCAACATTATCAGAAAAATCACAACTGCCCGCAAAGTGTTTTTAAGGTGCAGGGGTTGTCCAAGGCAATATTTTTTAAACCTGACTGTGTCATCAGTTACAAACCAGCACAGTGCAGTGTTTATCATGCCAAATTCCCTCCTACTCTGCCTTTGTTAAAAATCCTACAAAGAAAAATGGGAACAGATTAGGCAGAGGAACATAAAGTTAAGTAGAGCCATTATAAACCTGTTTGTGATTTATATGTTTGGGCACCAACAGAGCTCCCAAACGGACTGTACCATGTTTCTATGGCAGGTACACTCAGCCAAAGCAGTCTCTGAGGTTTCAGCATAATCCAACGTGACAGCTTTATTCTTACCGCCATTTCTGATATATCGTTGGCAGAGCGTATCACTAAAACTTTGCACCAATGTCTTTAAAAAAAAGCCATAGAGTGACAATTTTAATATTTAAAAAAAATTGCTTAGCTGGCAGTTTCATTTAAATAGGAGGGTATTGAGGAGCAGTTCAGTTTGAGTTACTCAGTCAAGGGAATTACTGAAATAATAAGGTGTTGGGCCCAAATCACCCAAATCTTTGCAAAGCATACAGTTTTATTATAAAATTTTAAGCAAGTACAGCTGTGGAAGGTATATAATTTACTCTGGAGTGTGGGAGGAAGCCCATGCAGACACCAGGCGTACATACAAACTCTACACAGATTAAGGGGGATTCGAACCCACCCTGGAACAGCCAAGGCACTGCGAGATGCCAGCACCACTCATTGTGCCCTAGTGTATAAATAGTTCTTGAAAGAAATGATAATAAAGCACTTTTACGTGCAGATTTACAGCATTTAAGTGTAAACTGTAAAAGTCAAACTTTTTAAGCTACTGCCAGGTTTTACTGTGGTGACAGTGAGAGGCGCTGAGGCCACATGAAAGGACGGCCTGGTGAACATGCAATACTGTAAGCAGCATGAGGTTGATTTTGACTCAAAATCTACATGAATATGTATTCATGGTAACAATAACATGATTAAAGAAACAAGCCAACAAAAGAAAAAACACAAATGTCAGTGATTCACCAGCAACCCCCACCCCAAAAAACACTGTTTTATGTTTTATTGTTCAAAACTTCCTAAACAATTTACTTTTCATGCTCAAAAGATACCCCCTCCAGTCACAACTGACATATATTAAAAATGAAAAAAGGTACTCTGTAGCATTTTTAAAAAAAGTTTTTTGGACATAAACTTAAGTAAAGAGCCATGTTACTAACAAAATTTTTACTTAAGGGCAACATTCAGAGCTCAGAAATCAGATGTTTTAAGGAACACGTCCCCTGAAAACAGCCGTGTTCTTATTAATGTAAAATGGTGAATTATGGGCATAGTGGCTCCCGATGTTTCAACAGAGTACTGCTTTGGCGCAGTGAAAATTTTATATAATTATTTGGAATCATTTCATAATTCATTCTCCTTAGGACTACTACGACTTTAAAACACAGCATGAAACACATGCTCACATTCAGTGCCATCCAGCATTGCTCTAAATTGCTTCCACAGGATCTCAAGGTCAACGTCTGTATGAACCAACCAAAAAACCAGGAATATTTGACATATTAACATTTCCTTATTGGGGTTCTGCCAATTTCAAACAAATTTTATATTAGAAATAACTGCCAGGCACCTGTGAGCGTACGTGATGTAGTGACCAACCAACCTGTGAAATTTAATTAGCAGGTATTGCTTTTAAAAACAGAACGAAATCCTATTTAAACCTGCCGTGGGTGGTCTTATTTCAAATAGCAACTGATGTCTGACAAACAAAACATTTGTGTAAAATAAAAGACACCACTTGTGTTACAGAATTTCATAACTTTCACTGTCGTTTGGAGTGAATTTGACATTTTAAGCCTGTACTATGCATATTAGTATACCTTAACCTCCATTCCATTTCAACAGCACCTACTTGCCCACAAGCATCCATTTGGAGGCTTGATCTCAACAGCTTCCGATTGCTGTCCCTCCCATATCCCGTTTCCCCCTGCAGCCCAGGGCTCTTTCTTGCACACCTTGCCCTGCCATGTAGGTGATCTGCTGCATGTTATAATTGTTATCAACCTTTATTTAGCTCACAGCCTTTACCAAGGTCACTCACAATATTACACAAGAAACTTTAAATGGGCTTCACTCCTTGTACAGCAGGGTACTTTTACTGTATTCAGTCATGGTGAGAACCGTGGTCAAAGCTCAACCTGAAAGCTCTAGATTGCAAGGCAGCAACCCTAACAATACATTACCTGCTAACTAGTCACTTTGTTGCTTTTAATCATGTTTGTTCACCTTTTTTTAATATAAACATATTACATTTACTCATTTCCTAGACAGATTTCTCCAACGTGATGTATAGCTATTATGTAGCATGGTAACTCCTCGGTATCCGGATCTAATCGGTCCCTGAAAACGCGACAGATACTGAGTGTCTATTTCCCAGTATTTTAAAATGGGGGAAATAAATAATGTTCTTCCAACCCATTGGAAAACACTTCTGTAACTATCAGGTCATGATTTCAGCGTGATAAACGCTGTAAACAGCAGTTACCCAATTAGGAAACGTTTAATGTTGTCACTGATTTATAATGTGTGGGGCAGTATTTACAATACAGAACAACAAAAAGCTGCACAGATAACCACCAGGATACAGCACCACACTGGTGAAAATATTGTCTCAGGGCTACAGTATCCTTGAGGAGCATATCTGGCAAACTGGTTGCAACTCGCCTTAATATTCTCCAGTGCTGCGTCTCACCCTCGGACGATATCTGTTACTAAGGAACACAAATGCATCTTCATCCAGTGTTTTTTTCCTCCTTTTTAATCCTGGCTTTTTTGTTGATGCCTTTCTACGCTCTTCATGCCACTGTTGTCCTCAATCCTTTTTTCCACGTTTTATATTTTTAATTGTTTTAACTGCATATTACAGCACACATTTACACTGCGAGGAAAAAAAAAACTAGAAGCTGTAAACAGTTTAATGCAAATTCAGAGTTTCCAAAGGATAAAGAGTTTGTACCACAGGATCTGACCCACAGGAGGGAAAACCACCAGGAAATCACAGGATACGTACCGATTCTTTGTTCAGGTCGGCTGGTTGTTGCACCTTACAGCTTACATCCCACTCAGTCAAAACCTCACCTCTCCCTTGAGCAGGAATCAAACCTATGTCCACTTGCACAGCCCAGGCAACGTTAGCCACCTGCCCTGCCATCGCACCACCCAAATGTTAAAAAAAACTACTCCACATATACAATCGGACCACTAGATGTGTGGTGCCTCTCAAAGACAAACAGAGAGGAAGAAGCCGAACACACACCCACCCCCTCCAGTGGCTTTCACCCAACCGTCCCATCCTGCTGACATGTTATCTCCCCCTGTGGGTGAGGAGCACAGCTCCACTTTTGAAAGGCGTGCAGACCGTACATGAGGGCACACGCAGGGGACGTCTGCCACAGGCCACGCACCGCCGACGAGAGACATTTTTTTGCAGCTGACCAGCAACAGCCCAGCAGAGATGCGGTTCGACTTGTCTCAGCTCGCAACACAGCACTAACATGTTTTCCAGTCACACATCCGACGAATAGTAAAAAAAAGCTCCACATTCTGGAAAGGTCTCTAGACACATTGGTGGTTGTAATAGTTTGGGGAAAATGTACACAGAATGAGTGCATCTGAAGAAACATGCAGCAAATGTATCCCTCCTGAAACAAATTCACATGGACTGTCTCCTCATTGAGTTCAATAAACAGTTTGATTAGTTTTTTTTTTAAAGGATTTGCATTTTGTTGAGTTTTTTAACAAAACATAAGTAGAAAAAAACAGAATCAAATGTAATTGGTTTTGCCTACATCAAGGGAAGCTGGTAATGGCTGCCTGAAAGAAACACAATGTGATTAGATTCAAATAAGTATATCTGCATACTAAGACCTCTGGATATTCCAGGGATCTAATTGTGTTTGTGTAAACAAAACAGCAGACTTTTCTGGTTTTCTTGTCTTTTTGGGTTTTATAGATGAGAATAACTAACATAATCCATTTTCCCTCAAATAGCAAATAGGTCAAAGAATGTTTTGACACAGTAATCACATCCAGAAAATCTGCAAGTGCATGGAGAAATGTGATGGGTTTTGTTCCTTTGATGATGTAAAACCTTCACAAGAGCAATTGAGCTAATTATAATACAAGCATCCTGGAACAGAGAAGGAGGTGCAGACATTTGTCACACCCTCCACTTCCCCATCACTGGCCACTGAAAAGAGTGGATGGTCCCTTGCACCTCCTTAATTCAACCACCCACCGTCTTCCTAGTCCTTCCAACAGTTGTTTTAACTTGTTCCACTCAAAGTTCTTCACCAAGCCAACTATTGCTACATGTGATAACTGTGCAAAGACGATGAGTGGAATGTTGTTCCCCAAGTCTGAGTTGTACTGTATGAACTGGAACACAGACCAGACTGTCTACGATCCTGACTGGAAGTGGGTGTAGACTGTATTCGGGCAGGTGGGTGACAGGACCGTCCACTCCACTGTGGTGGCAGTATGAACAAAATGAATCCCTCAGAGATGGTTATTAAGATGTTATTGTGCAAAGAAAATATCAAGCTGATGCTTATAATCCTTGTTAACTTATTATTTCTGGATCGTTATTAAATAATGTTATTTTATCTAACACAGGCAACGTTTGTTATTGAAAAATGAAAAGCAGATGAAATATATTCCCCTAAGCTTCACTGGATTTGTAGTCAATATGTGCTACACTCTTCTGCTTCCTTGGGGGGACTTTTTTGGAGGAATGGCGGAAGGTTCCCGTTTTAAATCCTGACTGCCTAGTAAAGCTCCAACTGGCAAGCAATTACAGAAATTATTTCAGCACTGCACCATGTTTTGCTGACAGCCCAGAGCAAGAGGCATTTAAACAGCACTGAGGTACAAACCGAATCGGTTAATGAAGCACGGATGAAGCGTACAAAATCAACACCGTCTCCCAGTAGAACAATAAAGTAAAATGTAAATTAGTGAGGTTACCCAAGAGAAGAAATATTGTTCCATTAAAAACGTGCATCAAAGACACCCAAGTATTCATAATATTTCACAAATCACACGACTCACACCTTTTGAGGGTCCAAGTCTTTGCTGCTGGATCAGGATGTAAACCTTACTGATACAAACCTACTGTGGTGCAGCAGGGCTGTGTCTCTTGCTTGACTGAAATACAGGGCATTTCGTACAGGATAAGTGATGGTGCTATTATTTTCGTATGTTTCAAAAATCACAAGAGTGGGAAATTAAGCCAGAGCCAGTTTCATTCCATGCTCCTCATCTGGTCATATAGAACAAATGCAAGATTGTGAGCAACTGGAAAATTTACCAGTGCAGATGAGGGTGCCATTTAATACTGCAAGGCTACAAAGAGCTCCTCTCCAGACAGCTCAGCTCAATAACAGCAGCCTATTTGACTGTTCATTCACAAAATTCCCATTTCAAATTGAAAACCTTAGCCAACTGGTCTAACTGCAGCCATTTGTTTTTGAACATATTGTGCATTTTAGAAAATGTTACGATTTCGCTGATGTTTTGCTAACTATCTTATTACTGCACGCTTTCTGTCAGCCAGTCAGAAGTCAGAAGAACTGATATGTTATTGTGGAGAAGCTAGAGACCTGGAGACTCACATTGGGTGTGGGCAGGACTCCTTAACCGTGACGGCACTTCAAGACGACACCCAGCATTTGAGGGGTTGGATAATGAGCTTTTCTCTCGGGCCCCATCTTTCGTGTGCCAGAGAAAATGTTCACCCCAGGTATAGGGGTGCCAACAGTGAGACAGGAAGAAGTGCTTCACTTCAGCAAGGTTGGAAGAGCAACACGTGTAAATAGGTCAAAAGTGCTTGCTGGTGGTCTTGTCAGACCTGTATGTCACCTGAAACTACTTTTTTTACCCTTGGGTGTTTGTTGGAGACACCATTCCATTATTGTTGTTCCTTGGCCGATTATAATTATTTGTGAGGCTACTGCAACCCATAGATGATCATCTAATGTTGTGTTACATTTTTTAAACAATGTCATTCCTAGTCATCATAACCAGCTGTACATTTATTTATATAATTTATGTTTTAAAGAGCCCATTTACTTGAAATGATGTTGCTCAGTGTGCATGAACTCCAGAATCTGGCATTTTACACTCTTTGTTCTTTATTATAGTCTCAGCAATTCATTTCTCACAGCACCAGATCAAACCACAAACACAACAGATGTACAAAATTTGAATAAAACGTGACATTCGGTGAAACTGGTTATCGTTAATTTGTGTTCACATGCTAAGTGTGGAGGATGGCATGAAGCCTTATGGAACTCAGATGAAAGAAACCGTATTCATGGCAGAATGTTTTAATTCGTGACCATATTCACGACATATTTGACAGAACCCAAGGGTTAGTGCAGAATAAAGGCTGATCACAGTGCTACAGCATCGGGTATAGTGAACAGAGATGACATACGATAAAACTAAGTGTTTTTTTTTTTTTTTTAAATCAATTTCCTTCCTATTTTATGTCATTCAGCAAGAAGGTGAATGAGAATTCATGTCCATCACTATAACTTCCAAACACACTTACCAAAGTAAGGTTTATGGCTTATATTAAGAACTAAGGATAGGCATGACAAGCACAACTTACACCCAAGATAATAAGGCTGTAAAAACAAGCTAAGGACAATAAAAATCTATGTAAATAATGCACCTGCATTGTTGAAGGACAAAGATCCACATTTCCCATGCGTTATAACAGCAAGCAGTAACAGAGCAGCCGGTCAAGCCCAAACACGAATACAATCTACAGTGAATAAAAGCTAAAAACTAAGCCATCATCATAATTTGGATGAGAAAATACTGATTGAAACTCTATTTTGCATCACCAACCCAGAAACTGCTTTTTCCTCCCCACTGTTTGTATACCAAAATGTTCTGAAAAACGTACGGATATCTGTCAATGATCATTTGTTCAAAGATTTTACTTCATTGTTTAAAGATGTACGGCTTGGTTTCTACATTAGAGAGAAAACTAATTCTGTCTTATACTACAGGCAAAATGTCATACATACATAGTAAGTTTAGTAGCAAAAAACTTCTCTTGGTCGTATGTAAGTCAGTATATCAGTAACTGTGAAGTTTAAAAAAACTACTAAACTCTGTATTTTTTTCTAATTTTTACGTAAAATTTATTCTCCTGGCATTCATTTTTTTATCCTTGCACTGTATTTTTCTTTGTTTTGTGCTTGTTTAAAGAAATAATAATTAACACTAAATAAGATAACATGTCAACTGGTGACAGAGGAGACTGCGGAATGGGTGAAAGGATGGGGCTGGAGGGAGAACATTCTACTGAACCACAAAGGAGCTGCTGCATTTAGCATATGTGAGGTCACCTGTGGTCACATCTTGCTGGAACCAGCATGCAAAACAAGACCAAAAACTGCCAAGTGCCACAAGGGTTCATAAAACTAAACTAAAACAATAAAATAAAATAAAATCATTTGAAAGGATAAAATATCTGGACATGACTAAGCAGGTGGCTGAGGGACATACAGCCATTCTTTCCCCATTTCAAGTGTTTTGTTTTCTGTCAGATCAAATATCTAAAAAGGATTTCCTTCTGAGGCTTCCTCTGTCTTTGTGTCAGGTTCCGGTCGTGTGTCAATGCTTCGTCTGGATTGCATCATACGGACCTGCTGCTGTATAAAATCTCTCACCTTAAATCCATTTTTGCTGGGCAACTGAAAGTGCTTCATAAAGTAAGACACAAATGCGCAGACAAATGGATTTCTGCACTTTTTCATTTCATGTTTTGGTATTTCATGTTTGTTTTCAACCATTATTTCAGAAGGGTTACCTTCCTGATACTCTATCTTTCCCAAAGAACTCAAGTCAAGAAAGCATCAACCCAGCTTCCAAAGAGAAAAAACTGGAAAAATACCAGAGACAAAATTTCCAAATAAAAGTAACAACCTTCCTTTACATTTAAAAACTGGCTGCAATTGTTTGACATTGTCATTGACAGTTCTGAGCTGTTCATGATCCCTGATATTTGACCTTCCAGGTAAAATCAGTTGCTAAAATTTCCTTCAGTCTTTGGGATTATTCTGATTTGCAGAAATGGGATATGGCTCTCATCTTGTTACTGTCTGAAAGAGGGTGCACTTTCTTTTTCACATCCCAGTAACATTATAATACAGGTACTGGGCTTATTGTGACTAATATGGCTGAACTCAATTACTATTTAAATATGTCTTATCCAAATTAAATCTCAAGCAATCCTATTACTGCTAACTATTTTGGTCAACAAGAAAAAAATTCATACGTGAAAAATAGTTTGAATTTGTTAAGATTTAATAAGTCTTTTAATTAAGTCTTTCTAATGACACACAAAACGTGCAGAGCAATACCCCAGAAAATATATGGTGATATTTTGCAGCTGACAGGGGGAGGAAAAAAAAAATCTTAAGAACCTGAGACCATTTGTATTAAATAGAAAGTGCTGCAGGTGGAGGTTGTGAGTGGAAAATGTGTCTGAATGATGCAAGCGTACCAAAGAAAAAAATCCGACAGTGTAAGTGGAGGATGTGGCCATACGTTTTAAGTGGAAAACAGATGTGGAGGATGCAAATTCAATATTTCCCTGCATGTTTCCTTTAAGATTCTATATGCAGGGCACACTGCTATTGGAGGATGTCACCATGGGCTTTGATGTGCCGAAAAGGTACAGCAGCAGTGTGCAATGCAACATACCTCCTCTCTTGTTCAGCTTGGCATATCCTGGAGCATACACACTGGCAAACATGGAGGAGCTGCTGAAGGCCTGGTGGGGGAGCGGCGTGGCCAGCGCTTCATCACACTTTGCTACAAAAGACAAAAGTTTTTGAAAATATACGTAAAACATAACTGACCCAGCAGAAATAAGTATACCGTGTAAATATACCATCATTATGTAAATACACAACATTAATTACAAAAGCCAGTGAAATATTGATGATGGATGGATAAATATTGTGGACAAGAGTTTTTCCATTTCTATAAAGCTCAGTCTCTGTCTGTTTGTTTGTTCTTTATGCACAGCTTCCTTTTTCAAACCACAGACTGAAAATCTGACACACAGGTCCTTCTCATCCTCAGTAAGGTTTTTGCACAGTCAAGTTTATCAAACTCCATATAGGCTACTTACTATAGTAATCATTTGGTATTGAATCCAATTTGTCCTGAAAACGCATAAAATGCTGAAATTTTGACCACTGAATGTCTGTTTCCCATTATCTTAAAGGGGCGGAAAAGAATGTATAAATAATGCTCTCCCAGCCCATCCAAAACACAAATACAACCATCAACCCCATCATTTCAGCATGATAAAACACTTGGAAAACCAATTACCCACTTAGAAAACATTAATTTGCATGTTTATGATCCATGCTACAGTAAGTACAGTGCGGGACATTTGACAGGTTAGTACTGCCACCGGTGACATGTCGCTTTACAGCAAGTACACAATACAGTTTATTACAGTACAGACTGTACTGCACAGTATTTGTTGATTTTTATAATTTATTCCGGTTTTTATTGACGTTTCCAATTTTTCCAATAATTTTCGGATTAAAAAATTGTTGTAGCAAAAGTTTTCACTTGGATACCAATATTTAAGCATTCATTTTCAAGAGTCATTATAGTGAAAATTCAGATATTGAGAGTTTGGATACCAAGGGATTGCTGTATTTTGTCAGTTCAAAATACTGTCTCTGATATCAGCATAGTATTTTAATTCTAGGCATTTACTACTCACACAACTTTACCGCTTCCTCTGTTTTACAAACTAGAAATGAGTCCCTGGTAGCAAATAAATTTAGAGTATGATATTATTATGGTGCAATGCTAATTAACTCAATGTTAACAAAATTTATTTTTTAGTGACGGTCTTGATGATGTGCAGCAGTGCAAACCACAGTTTTTGAAGTGTGGACTTGCAGCATGTCTATATTAACTGAACACAGTCAAAGAAAAGTGCATGAAAGCACTGGCAGCATCTTCTAGAAAACCAGACTCGGCGGCAATTTGTGTTAGTTACTGAAAAAAGAGACGTAGTGGGTTGTCTGGGAAGAGGAACCAAGTGTCAGTAATGGCTTATCGTGTTAGAGATGACAGAGTATACCCTGGCAAAGTCCCCAGGCAAATCATGCAGTGGACTAGAAGCGCTGATGTGAACAACAAGCCATTAAAGATGGCGGCTCTGACTCCGTACTGGGCTATGCAATGCAATATAACACAACTAATTTGGTCCATAGCACATTACAAAACATGTTAAAAGTGCTTTGACACACTAACGGAAATTAGCAACTCAGCAGTAGCTTGGGCAAACAACTTTTTTAAATTAAAAATAATTTACAGTGATTTAGTAGATATTTTATACAGTACATACTGGAATGTATTTTACCTTATGCATGTTATACATTTTATAAACTGCTCATGGAGCATTTCAAAACACTAAGCCTTTCTTCAAGTGTTTAAGTTATTTATACCGTTGGGCATTTTTACTGGAACAGTTCAGGCTAAGTATGTTGCTGAAGGGTACTACAAAAAGGGCTCTAACCAGCAGCCTCCAAAGGTTCTTATTCATGTTCTAACCACTTTGCAAGCATATCACTAATTGTCCACCAACACTCTGTAAAATTTATATTGTTGGAATCGCTGTTGGCTATTTGTACAAAATGGAAACGCAGCTGAATGCTAATAAGGTGTCGAATAATGGCTATTCTTTTGTGGCCACACTGATCAGCACTTAAGACACAGCACTGATGTTTCCCCTGAAACCACCCAAGCAACAGCATCCCACTCAAAATGGATTCATCAGCAACATTTGTGCAAATAAGTAAACTTAAACACTAATGGTAAGTGCGTAAATGCAGAACAAACTGTTAACACAACAGAATTACGTTAAGTCATTTAAGTATGAAACTGGAAAGGCAACTGTATAAAATATGCATCAGTTCTACATGGCTATCACCTCTATAACAATGGGAAGGATTACATCTTAAATCAAACCACGCTGTACAAGATCATTCCCCACCACTACTCCCCACATCTGGCTGCTCACAAGAGGTCCAAAATTCAAAGTCTGTAGGTTCTTAGTTTTAATTTCATTATAATGGAATGAACTCCCTCTCTCCCTCACAGCTGCTGAATCCCTTTCAAGGAGTCTCAAAACACAGCTTTCAGATCCATTTCTCAGCTGATCTACCAATAGCTCAGTGAATTCGTATCCCACTGTTCTGTATAATCACTGCTGCTTTTTCTACCAGGCTCTGTTCTGTAGGTGGCTACTTGTGTCACGTGTGCTGGGAAAAACTGTGGTATCTGACAAATTGATTCTTGCATCCAAGTCTGCATTCATAACCCATCAACTGAAGTGAAATGCACTTTTGATCACTCTGAACTGCACATCGGTTTGGAGAAAAGCTTCTGCTAAATGAACAAAGGCAATCATTTCGCAGTTCACGACAACATTTTAAACCGACCTTGCTTTCCGTCTTCCTTGTCTTTCACAGGACAGTAGTGCCAGTGTGCAGTGAAGTACATGTAGCTGTGCACTGCAATAGCACCTGACATATAAAGTCATTAAAAAAAAAAAAGATTTTCCCTGGTTCTGAAAATCAGAACAAAAACACTGCTGCAAAGTCAAAAAAAAGAGTAAATCTTGTCATTTTATTTTTATTAATTAATAAAATTACTTCTTAATGTGACTCCAGCTTAAATTTCCATAAAGTTAACAGTGCAGAACAGCTTTAGAGTCACTGCACCTTCAGAGAAAGTAAGTAAACACTCTGGCTTCAAAGACATTCCCATCTTTCTTCTTCTCTAAATGTAAAGTAAAATTATGGCCAACAGAAGCACTAATTATCAAGATTAAAGAGCAACGTGGGATTCAGACACCAGTAAAACCAGCAATTAGAACTGAACCATTAATGATCCTATGGCATACCAAAACAAAACCCCTTCACTACCACGACTTGGATAAAATGGTAGCTATCAATTCAGGATAGACATTGATCTGGAAGGTATTCTGCAGCATGCAATACATCATATGTATTACATGCCATGTTGGGTTCCTCCCAACACCACTAACTGTTACAGCCCAGTTTCCATACTTTCCATTCCTGGGACTATAGACCTTTGTTACTGCTGTTATTCAAATTATTATTATTATTATTATTATTATTATTATTATTATCATCATCATTATTATTATTATCATCATCATCATCTTAAGTTATTACCAGTATTACCAACATTAAAGAGCAGGCCAGACACACGTAATTAGAATGAAACCACCCAGTACTTCTCTTCAGAGGAGATGAAGAAAGTGGTAACAGGTGACATGCATCACCACTGACTGCACACAACGGCACCGAGTTAAACATTTGACTGCAAGCCACTCGTCCCAGTAGAAGAGCTGTCAAATGCCGTTTGGGTCGCTGTGAACCACAACCCGCTTGCTGACCGAATGAGCCGATACATTCTAATGAGGACCACAGTGAAGCATTCGGACCGCGTCTTTGCATTTGGACAGACCATCAGTCAGTTCTTCGCCTGTCCGATCCGCTGAGTGCTTGCCAGCATCCCGCCTGCTGCCATGTTCGTGCATTTTGTTCTGTACAAAAGGACACAAAGTCCAAGATTGATGTAGTGACCCTTTATGACACAGGCTGTCTGCTCCCTACTCCGGTTCGCTCAAGATGCACTTCAGTTCAACATGATACGGTCTTCATAAATATCATTTCTTCTTTATCCCTGCAAACACAACTAGACTGCAAATTAAGTACAAGTATAAAGACGTTTTGACGTTCAAAAAGTGCCTGATTAGAATGAGTGAACAAATGAATGGGTGAATAACTGAAGTTTTATCAAAGCTACAGGGAAAGTCACTAAGGTTTCGGTGGCACCATGCGCACTAAATACACACATAGTAACAAAAAGAAATGAATCCAAAGGTGAATGAATAAGCTACTAACTTACTGGCTTTCAATTTCAGCAATGTTAATTCATAGCAATATTACTTCAAATTAAAATTAAAAAAGGGTTTCTTGTCAGTTTCTGATATCAAAAACACAGACACACGTACCAAAAGGGGAATAAAAGTGATTCCAATTTTTGCTATGCGAATTACCACTAGTTTGCTCTTGTGACTGAGCAAGGCTGCAATTAAGAATCTGCAATGACGAAGCTTTAACATAATGCAAGAGAAGAAACTAGTACCTTTTTCACATAATAGCGCCAACCATTTGTAAATTATAACGTGATTAATGGTGATTAAGAAAAAATATATTTAATAAAAGAGAGAAAAGGTGCCCAAGCAGTGACCGAGTGAAGATTTGACGAAGTTTGGCGGTTAAACTTGGGCTCACTAAAGCTGACCGATAACTCCTTCCCATCTCCAAAACTGAGCTATGGTGAGCAGGAGGTAAAAAAAAAAAGACAACATTCCCCAAATAAACAGCTAATCTGCCAAATTAACCCTCTATAATAATGTATTAGTGCTGTGACATTATTCTGCTTGGCAGGACATGTAGGGACTATTTTCATGCAGCTTATGGATGAATTGGGACATTTGCAAACCAAATTTTTTAACATAAAATACAGGGCTGGTATATCTTTATAAATTATGGTGGTTAAATGAAGACATCAGGGTTGCCATCATGCAGTCTTTATAAGAACACAAAGGCAGAAAAAGGTTAGTCAGGAAGGACAAATGGACACACTGCTTTCTGCATAAGAACCACAGCCTTCCTCAAACAGGGCCAACACCTCCAAGCCAGGCTTACAAACAAGAAGGATGATGATGCTCACCCTTGTACTGCCACACACAGTCCTGACGACGGACGCGCATCTGCTTCAATTACACAACTATTTAGTTCATTGCTGAACCCAACCTTAGGGGAACCCTTGAGTACTGAATACCGCACCATAAAAGAGCAAAATTAACATCCCTCGCATAAATTTTCTTGGTCAGTGATGCTGTAAGGTATAATTACAGGGCTTGATCCTAACAGTTGTGCGACTGTCCTGGGTAGACAATTTGCTTAAATTATTCTGATACCTACCACATGGACAGGCGGCCCAGTCAACAATAAGATAGAATATTAAGAAATCCCATGCAAAAGGGATCACCACAACCATTGTCCATGCGTGTCTACAGCTTGCGGCATTAACATCCTTCATCGCGGGGAAGAACAAATCTACAGCAGCGATCTGAAAAACCTCGGTTTTAGGCTTTGTGTCAAGTTGGCCCATCTGTCCATGAAGCTGTTTGGTAGTTAAACAATAAAACAGAACATAAGAGTAATGCCATCATGTCAGGCTGCTGAAACACTTAGAAAAGTTTAGAAAACCAAATCTTTTGCAGTGGTGCAATTTGCAAGCCAGAGCAACCACTGATTGAACTTGATACCGTTTGCAGGAGGAAGTCTTGTTGTTTCCCTCAGATGAGGAGCCAACAAAGAGGTTCCACAAATTGCAGTCCGTATTTAACAGAGGAATTAGACAGTGGCTAGGAAGCAAAGCCACCATCCCACTGTATCCTTTGATCTGTTGATGCTTTGATGTTACTGCATGGGGAGATGGCATGGATGTAGTTTTCATGTCTGTGTGCAAACCAAGCAGATGCCTCCATTTTGACTTACATGTGCAAGTTTACCTTTTGGTGCTTCCCAGTCAGACATTAGTTCCAATTAAATAATACTATCATGGCTGAGGTGGAAAAAGGAATATTTTGAAAGAGAAAAGAACAAAGGATTTGTTGGCAGTCAGTGGGCCTGTATTTGATGTTCCATCTTACATTGTGTATCTGTGCATAATTTATGCACCCAGCATACACTCCCTGCAATGTACCACTCATTTCCAAACCTTGCTATGATGAATAAGAACCACAGTGAGTCAAGCATGTAAGTATGTCTATGTCTAATACTTTGTTTTGTTCTAAATATTTCCTTAAATGTTAAGAAACATTTACAACGAAAAGGTAAGCAATTAAAATAATCTTTTTCTATTATTATTATTATTATTATTATTATTATTATTAGGCATAAACGTGCCTTTTAAGCCCTTTATTTGGCTGACAGCCCAAAGACTTTGGAAAAACAAATTCTGACACTTGTAAAAATAAGTTTTATTATTTAAATGTCCTCATTTTTGAGATATCCTTTATTTAAGGTGTATTAAGAACTGGGGGATTATGCAGAATAGAATCCAACTTACTGTAGTTTTATGCATTTAGTTTGAGTGAAGAGTAGAGAACAGCTGTTCAACTTGTTTCTTAATTTTTCTATTTTGTCATTAAGAATATCTCAGACTATCATATGTCTACATGGTAATTGTACTCAAAGTTTCAGTGCACTGGTTTGGCAAAAGATGGATGGCCTCATTTGTTTGCCTAGAGGGAAAGAAAGAACAGACTGTGTATGTGGCTAAACCCCTGAACTTATTTCTACCACACTACTCTAATCCCTTGGTCACATCCTCGAGGTCACCATCAGCTGCCTCCAAGCTGAGAGTGAACTTTCTGCAGAGTTTAACGCCAGTGCTGTAATGGCCACATGAACTTCCTGCACATGAAGCCGCTCAACTCATTCAAGAGCAGCAAATCCAATTTAGATTCATGCCTCAGTTAAAAAGCAGAAGAAATTGCTTTCAAAAAGCAGTGTGGCCAAGGGAGGGGGGAGGTTACGGGGCGCGGGTGGCAGGCTCATTTGCCGTGCTTACATGTACTGGCTTGTTTTCATACAAAGCGGGTGTAGAAAGTAATTAGGAAAGAACTCTATTAGCTAATGACATTGGTCTCAGTGACCCCACCAAAGTGGCATTAGCTGTAGACCTTCCCAATGGACCGCCTTCAAGCAGGTTAATGAAAACAAGCGGGGGGGGGGGGGGGNAGTTTGGTGACTCTTGACAATTGTCAACGCGTGTCCATTCTGATCGGGGGGGGGGGGGGGGGGCTTGTTCTTCATTCCAAGGTAGCCCAAAGTGGGTGGTACATCAAACATTGGCGTTCTCACATTGTTTGCCTTCAGTGTGAAGTGCACGTCTCATTCCACACACCACGCTGTCAAAACCGCCACAAACCTGTCAGTCAGATGCCACATTCAGACCACAGGCTGAAAGCAAGCAGTACCGGCGCCTTGTTAAAAATTCTAAATTAACAACAGGGTGTCTTACTCTGGACTTTTCATTAAACAGCAAATAACTAGCTATGGAAGTTGATTGCTTTTCAAAAAAATAAAAATACATTGTAGAAGCTTTACAAAATGGCTACATATTCGTGGAACAGAAGAAAACAATTTCATAGAAGTCACATAAGTTAATAGAAATATCAAAAGCCAATAAATATTTTTTTTTAATGTAAAAAGATACCAGTGAAATGAAAATTGATTATAGGGGAAATTATGTAACAGGGTAAATCATTTATTTTTAATTTTTATTTATTTAGTTATTTATTTTTGACAGGGTAAGGTTAAAAACGCTATGG
The DNA here is from genome assembly GCA_900497675.1 of Arapaima gigas. NCBI lineage: Eukaryota > Metazoa > Chordata > Actinopteri > Osteoglossiformes > Osteoglossidae > Arapaima > Arapaima gigas. Next base: position 984,394 of record UFQX01000158.1, on the reverse strand, counting down.
GGGAACTCAAAACTTATAGTTCATTTTTGGTACAGAAGAACAGATGTTTTATCAGGAGGACTTGAGTCACTTCCTAACACAGGATGGGACCAGTAGCCAATCTCTTGGCATCCAAATTAACGTTATCGCAGGGTTTTCTGTAAACTGTAAATCTAAAAAGATTCAGTAAATGTGATAAAGCATTTGAGCTAAAAAAGATCCCACCAAGGAATTATCCAATACTTACGATACTGCATTTTTGTAACTTACGTTTGTTAATATACAAACATTAATTTACAAACATAACAAAAAAATACATATACAGAGTCACAAAGTAAGACATAATGCAGTAAAGATGGGGCTACAGGTAGCATGACAGATAGAGCAGTCACCTTCCTCTCAAAAGACCCAGGTTTTAATCCCACCTCCTACTGTATGCTCTTGATTGAGGTACTGATTCTAATCTGCATTACCCAGATATATAAACGTATAAGGAGATTAGCACGACAAGTCGTATTAGAAAAAAGCATCAGCTTAAAAAAAAAAAAAAAAAAAGTAAAAAACGGAGTAATTCTCACAAGGTACACCATTATTTAGTACAACTGTCGACAACAGGATGATATGACTTGAAATCAGACTTATGGGACATGAGGTTCCATCTGCGGTTTGCTGTGCTGACTGCGGTGGGGCTGCGTTTCAGGGCAGAGCTGCTACTTCACGTGTCCGTTGGAGATACAACAGCCTTCCCTGGGTGACATGCAGCTCCATTAATCATTCGGCAGCCACTCTCCAGCAGCAGAAGAGACATCCGCCAAGGCCTGCATGTGAGGAGACTGTCCCTCGTCTCCTGCTTCTCCCTGGGCCTCAGAACTTAACCACTGCCGCCACAAACCTATCGCCAAAGCCTTTCTTACGAGCCCTCAGCCTGCATAGCACCACCACGGAAAACACTGCTGGCATAAATAGCAAGCAGCCTGAAACGTCCACTAATTGCATCAAGGGAAAAAAAAAAAAGCAAAACCAAAAAAAAAAAAAAAAAAACAACTATTTGCACAGCACCCAACAATGGCAAGAAACTCCCGTCTGATTCCACAGCATTTTATCCAAGACGCCTGCTGAAACGTTTCATACTTCGGCAGCAACGTATAATGCGTCACATCCAATTTTGGATGCACAACCAGGGAATCTTATCAGGGTCCACAGCCACCCACTTTGCAATTGAGCGATGAGAAAAAGCACACAACAGCTCCAAAGAAGAGCGCAGCTCCTGGAGGCCTAACTTATCTGTTATTTGAACAAAAGGATAAAACAGGTTTCCAGCATGAAAGTTGGAAGAAACAAAGAACTCCATAGAAGCTGTTGAGTCACACGGGATCTGGGCTTTTTGTGACAAATTGGCTGGCACGTTCTCCAGCTCTGTTCCCAGCCAGATGCAGCATCAAAATGGTAGAGAAAAATAATATATAATATTTCAGCAGCAGGTACCATAGTTGTTTGAGCCATAAACTGAAGGTCCCAGGGGGGCTGCAGCTGTGGTATACTTAGGAAATGCACTTAAGCAGAATTTAGCAGATTTTTGTCTGCTGTATAAATTGGACATGTTGTCTACGTTGGTTTGACTAAGTAAAGAGTAATAATAATTATTAGCTCTGCCTGGGTTGTGTACATTTAAAAGCTTTCTGTAAGTCCATATCATTTTAATACCATTTCTGCAGACAATAGGTAATGCAGTGACAATGATTAAATGTTAATATTAATACTGGAAGTGCCTCATATGTGTGGCTGTTTTATACAAAACTGAATTGCCTTGATGCTCGTGATGCTGATGTCAAAGTCTGAGGACAATGAGATTCGTTTTCCTTCTACTGGTAGAAACACCAGGGAAATTTTTTAATAAGCGAAGTCTGGTCCACTTTGACAAAATAAACACGACGTGGAGGGTAATATCACTGTGCGCAAACAGGATGGTGAAAAAAGATCTATCTGAGAGAAACAGAAATATGAAGAGTACTGTGGTTTTTTTTAACTATTTTAAAAATGAAATTCCTCTCAGAATAATAGTGTGAATACTGCAACATATCTGTGTCACAAAGTCCAGTGTTTGATAAGGTCAACTTTGGACAGAAATATTTGATATTAACAGGTGTACCAGAGTGCAAACTTCCATCTGAAGTGTTAGTGTGTACATGCCACTGGGTACAAAAATGGTCAAATCCAATGAGATTTTAACTAGGTTAGAGAAACAAAATAAACCTTGGGGGAACACCAGTTCATAAGAAGAGAGACCTGGAATTAAGGCAAGAAATATTTCACCTTAGGTTAAATATTTCTTACTTAAACTACTACCACTTAAAAACTACCAATTATTAATGACTAAAACCGCCAGTACAACAAACTCATCCCCTGTCATCTCACATACACAATAAAACGACAAAATCAATCTGCAACCTTAAAAAAACCGAATGCTTCCATTCAGTGAAATGTTCAAGTGCAGTCAAGCAACATTAAACAACTGTTACTGCTTTACGGCGTAACAGTGTAGAAGGTGCCTTGTCCAGCTCACTGTGCTGAAAGATGCCATTCAGATAATTCTCAGCTCAATTCACGAGCACAAAGAATCCTGGAAATTACCCAGCACACCCTACAAAATTAATTAGTTTTATTAGCATCTCTTTTATTGTGGCATCCACCCCCATGCCTATAGGCCCATAACACACAGGGCTTATTATTCATTCTGGCAGGATGTGTCAAGCATCTTGCAGCAAATATTAGAGAAATAGGATTCAATCACATCCATAATTTTTATTCTGTTCACAATGGAATCAGATTTGTATAATAATGTTCTAAATATGCCACAAAATGCAAAGAATGAATTATGTCTGAACTGACCACATAGGTGCTCTTGTAAAAAAATCCCTAAAAACAACAACAGAAAACAGGAAAGTATTTTACTTACTTAGCACTAGTATCTAACCCTGGATGATTTAGCATCTCAGGACCAACTAATGAAAAATTCCCAATATAGTGAGTCTCCAAATTACAAACTTTGGCATCACAAACTTGTCACTGTTACAAACTTTGAGACATATGTAGCAGTTCCATTCATTCATTATCGTTACCCGCTTAATCCTCAGCAGAGTCATGATGGTCGATGACCCATCCTGGAATCAATGGGCCCGAGGCTTTGAAAGTATATACTACTTATTTTTAATAAATAAAACGAGCATACTAAATCAAATTATGCGCTACAGGATCACGAGATTCCTCAACAGACAGCAACTGCAAACAGTAACTTTCAATACCCTCATCCGTCTCTGCCCGCAGTTCTTTATTGTGCTTTCTTATTTACAACATGCCATATATGACATGAGAAACCACAGACATGCACACAAGGTGCCCCAGCTCACCAGGATAAGATGCTGTCTGCCAGCCTGGCCTCTGGGAGCAGCTCAGTGGTAGAGAGACAGTGCTGCTCTGTTCCTGTGTGAAACACCCCGCCTGTGCCTCACAGCCTGTGAAGCTCGCATGCTACTGACATTTGCATTACATTTATTTATGCAGCACATGCTTTCCTCCAATGTGGCATACAACTCAGAGTGAGAAAAAGTGCATTACACCAACAGACAGACTTGCAGACACGCCACTGTCAAAGTCCAGCACACGTTACACAAGTAGCTGTGTACAGAATCGAAACCCCTGCCCCTCTTCACACTCAGATAATGAACTGAAATTAATCAACTCAAACTGGGTCTAAGTCTAAACAGTTTATTTTTTGTTTTCAGTTCCACACAGTGAAATAACTAAGATCTACTTCCTTATACAATCTGTTTTTCTGAATTAATTCATTCTGATTTTACTTATCAGAATGACATAACAAAAGGGGTCATGGTCAGTACAGGCATCAAGTGGCCTGCTGATCAGAGGTCTCTGTACAGGTATGACCTGGTCTATACACTTGAGATGATTTTTCTGAAATTTGTTAAGTCTGACCAGGAGGCAGTAATCCTTGTACTGGGGTTCCTTGTCACTGAGTGACTGACTTTTCCTTTTCCAGGGACATGTCCAAAGAAACTTTTGCTGTTTTTATCTTGTACAGTACAACAGCAACCTATCAGAAGCAGTAATGCTTTCAGAAGGGTATTTTTAACCAAGTCACCTTGAGGCCTCCAGTGACAATGGCTGTCTGAAGAGTGTGAACTATCTGGACCCCTCAAGTACTTCAAGGGGCAGCCTGGCTTTTTGTTGCCTACACATTGTGACTAGTTTGTACTGCATAAACTCTATCAAATGGAGCCCAGAATAGCAGACACTTGACATCTGCCCTTAGACCTGAGCTTATTACCCGGTGGAGAAACCTACATATCCTGGTGCCTCACCTGCATCAGTTTACAGCAAGTATTTCCACAAATGATCTATTGGCATGTCAGCTAGACAGCTGGCTGTGTCCCCTCAGCGGTCCGCCCCACTCTCAGGTTAATTATGCTGAGACATGTGTCACCCTTCTCTCTCCATAACAGTCACACAGAGACTTCCCATCATACACTGCAAAGCAAAAAACTGATGCTGAAACTGGAGTAAGCGTGATTCAATTTAGGTTTACATGTATAATTTAGAGGCTGTCTTCAACTGCACAAACTTGGGAAACTGAGTGGACTTCCTTTACTCAAAAATTATTTTTTTAAAATACATTTAAGAAATGTAATACCATCTATTTTGATCTAAATGTTAAAGTGTACAAAATTGCATAGTTAAATTTCCATAGCAATACAGTCATGCTATGTTTTATAAACAAGATTTGTGCACCTTCCTTATGAGCACTCTATATGTATGCATCTTGCTTTATCATGTTTATGTCAGAGTACAGTAAAGGTATTTAGTGTTCTTTGCAAATACGTTTGTGTAGCCAGATCATTTGTGAACAGCCATCTGTGTCTTAAAATACAGAAATGACATCAGAGTCACAATATTGTTAAGTGGCAAAAATAATGAAAGCACGCAGTGCCCTCATCTCAGGAAAATGGGAAAACTCCTCAGAAAACTTGAGACGAAAAAATACTTTATAACCCCATTTGCAAAAGGTTACATGAAAATGTACTGAAGAAAAGCTGGCAAAGGTTGTAGCTAATTCTATAACAAAAGACATGGTTGCATTTAACACAATGTCCTATGGCCAATGTCTGTAGTCAGATATTCACCAAAATCTGTAACTTATCAATTTTCTTCTTGTATTGCCTTTTGTTGCCATTTTGCTAAAACTGAATGAGAGATTTGTGTGAATGGTTACTAAGGTACAATTAAAGGCTTAATTGTTCTGAACATTAATTTGAAACTGCAAAAAAAGGAAACACTTAATATTTGACAGAGTTTAATGCACTATTTTTGATTTCTTAACATAATCAAGTTTAACCATTTGCTGTTCTAGTAACTTGGTTCCCCCCATGATTTTAATGATTTAGGTTTCACAGTTTTCGTTGTGTCCCGGATCATTAGGCTAAATCACCTTTGCGTAATTACATTGTTTCTCATCTCACCTCAGAACAAAACCTTTTCTTTAAAATTATTTGTACTCCTTCATTGGTACAATGAATTTCTGTTGGGCAGCACACAGTTGGGCAATATTTTTTATGGTTTCAAGATTAAATCTTATTAATTGCATGGCACCTTCGCCCACCAAAATCATTACATCAAGCAAGAAGCAATTACAGTAAACTGTGCTGTGTGGGCTGAATATAATTAGCAGCCAGTTGTCTCTACAGAAGTTTGATTTAAAGGTTTTTCTTCTGAGTGAAGGATTTTTTTCTTGATAATTTAATATTTTCTAATATTAATTTTTAATTATCACACTTGGTACAATCACTCATTCAAGTTAGAGGATTTAAATTTCTTGGCATCCCTCTAAACAATCAGATTTTTGCAGCTGGCTTTTAAAGTCACGTTCAATTTTCACACACACACTTAAAAAAAAAGACTTTAAAGAAGACTTATGCTCGCCTAAGTTATAACAATGCATACACAGGAGAAGACTGTCAGACAAGGCATTTTCAAGGATTTTATCAGTTTTACTTGATTGAAAATAAAAACAGGTAAATAAATGTGCCAGTATTAAAACTATAATACTCTCTCATTCAGAACAAAGCTGGCCTAATTAACACAGAATGATTAATCCATTTAATTTATATTTACAAAGCACCGAACAAAAGCTCAAAAGACATGGCAAAAAGATGCAACAGATCTGTCAACTATGCATTTGATACCTATAAGGCCCATCATATAAGTCTAACATTGAAATGTAGCAAAAAATACGAATCACACTCTTTGGAACCTGACAGCAATGACGTTATCACTAAAGCATCTGGAACACTTACCTGTGGGCCACAAGTGAGGAAGACATGGAGATTTTTATGGAAACAGCCCCATCCACAGAGAAGCCAAGCAGGCGGGGGGGGGAGAGAGAAATGAGAAGATTAGTAATCAGCTGAACCAAAACAGAAACAACTCATATCAGTTCCACTTAACAACTTTTAATTTGGACAAAATAATGGCATTCATAACTGCGCACACAATGCTATAGAAAGACAAATGAAGAGCTCTCATTTAATATGGACCAAACATCCATTTCCTGAGTCAACAGTCAAATCTGGGAGCTTCCAGATTCCATTAATAAGCACAGATTGCCTGGCTTCTATGAAGCACCCACATTTTCAACACACATGAAACACTTAGTCTTGGGGACAACAGAAATGAGCCAGTCCCAGTGCATTGTGGGTAAGAATCCTCTACAGGCAACAGGACTTTGAGTCCAGTCACAAGTTCAGTGAATGAAGATGGACATACAAGTTCTTGCATCCTTCTCAGCTTTCTTAACCTGCTGGATGTTCTGGTGCTGTCTGATCATCAGGAATGTACAACTTTTTGAATTACCTCACAATTTGCTTTAAGCAGTTGGTTGTAGTGCATGTATTCAATATACATAGATTAGGTGAAAAAAACAGAAGAGTTTTCAAAGCCAATTAAACTCTCAGAAAAATAGACTTGGTAAATTTATCTACAGTCATATACTGAAAAAAAGGAAAAAAGATTGTTTTTATATAAAAAAAGCTAATTTCTTCATGTGCTTCTTTCTTATTTCAAAGTGCAGATATAGTTGAATACTAAAATTTAATAAAAGATATGCAAAATTTTGAATCTTTTCCCCAACAAGTACCTGGCAAGACAACGATGAAGCCCTAAATCAAAAACGGGTTGTTCTTCAAAAGAAGGAATACTTGCAGAACACATTTCAGAAGTTTCAACCAAATGAACAGGCAAAATTACTCAAAAGTGAAAGAAGTAAGAAATGGTTACCTAAAATTAAAATACTCATTTATAAATCTACTTGAGTTAAAGTAAAAAAGGACAGAAATCCGTCGGTATCTGAATCATATTTGTCCCTCTGACGGGAGGCAGTAGATGAAGGGCACTTGGGTGCAAATACCTTATTTACAGTGCTCTCCAATGAAACGCCTCAACAAACTGTACAAAACAAACATTTCTGACACTATTTAACAAGTAAATGTACCCATACAGTAAAATAAATAAAACTCAAAGGTTGCTTTTACCGAAAGAACCAAGGCTTGCCAAGCTCGTCACCTACGGCAATTCTCGCGACTGTTTTTCTTTTCGCGAAAATTCTTAGACTATACCAAATACAATGATAAAGCCGTCGTCAACCACACAGCAATATATATATATATATATATATATATATATATATATATATATATATATATGATTGAGATTATACTCATTCATATGCAGAATTATTCAGTTGTACTATTAAACTGAAATATATATCTTCAGCAAGAAGACGCACGAGCAAAATGACAAAAATAAATCCGCTTAATTTCTAATTACAATGGCACCTTCCAACTTGTCCCCACACCGCTCATGCGTCCTTCCATGCTGGCTCCACCCCAGTGCCCCGATTCTAGACTCAATGTTGTGACGTCATAGGCGGGACGACGTAAACACGGAAGAAAATTGTTACAGCAAAACAAGCAGCGATACGTAAATAATAATGGGACAGGGGAACAGACAGAGAAGTTAACTAGAACAAATAAACTGTTGAGTGCACGTGTCTGTTTAAATGTATATTTGTGGCTTTTCCGAACACTCAGCAACGAAGGCCATCAAAACAGACACTTGAACCTGTTGAAAACCTTGAGACCTTTTGAAGACGACCTCCGTGTCGCGGTGCCTGAAAACCCCGGATGCAGAGTGCCTGTTTCGTATTATTTTTAAGGGGAAAAATAAGTAAATGATCCGAAAACACTTATGTAACCATGCAGCCCCGAGTTGAGCAGGAAAAACACGGTAAACGCCAGCTACCTCATTAGAAAAGACTTGTTTGTTTATACCGTGGTGCGGTGTGTAAAGTACAGTACAGCACGTCTCACACGCACCCGGGAGTGTCAGAGTAATCCGTCTCTTTGTTTCACACAGCCAACATTTAAATAAACAGGCTTATTTTAAAAAAATTAAATGCACAGTAAGTGCGGCAACACAGGGCAAACAAGTTCAGACAAAGGGAAACTAGCAGAAATAGCTGATAAGACACCAGCACCAGCTGTTGTTACAACAAATTAATAACAGTATACAACACAGTTTATTACAATACATAGTTTTTATTACAGTACACTGTAGTGTTCTGTATAAAACCTGTTGATTTTTTAAAACTTTGTTTTGATTTTTGTTCACTTTTCTATGCTCCGGATATATAATATAATAAGGTTCTTATTGCAAAGGTTTCCACTGTACTACTGACATTCAGGTATGAATTTTTAAGAGCCGTTATAGTGAAAATTTGCATATAGAGGGTTCAGATACTGAGGGATTGCTGTATCAGGTTAAAACGCATCAAATTACTTTGATTCAGATTGTTTTTACAGTCTGGTAGCTACCCAGCTGGTTAGTCATATTTTAAGAACTTGCCTTACTCAGTCAGTCATGTTGTTTTGAGAGTTATTGACAAGGAAATTATTATTGAGGACATTGAATACTGGCTTGAAAACAAGTTATACAGCTAGTTTTCTGCAGTTAGCTAAAATTTGTTTAAAAGCTATTTAAATGATATTCCACTGTAAATGTTCACTATAAATTTCCGGTCAGAAAGCAAGCAGAGAACATACTTGTCTACTTGATAAATAGCCGGTTACTTCATGGTTTCATTTGAAATATTCAAATATGCAATAACAATTTTCAATATCAGGTCTATTTACAGAATCATTTTCATGTTTAGCAGAATCATCTAGTGATACTAAATACATTGTACTTTTTATAGAATTTTACTGCTTGCAACTGCAGTATTGTAATCGCTACAGATGCACAGTTTCACATTCACCCCAGTATTACAACCTCAATTGGGAAATTACTGCCAATTTACAAATGAGTTCTTCATATCCCAGTCAAGGGTCTCGGATCTTTTATGCATATTCACAGTGACACGTTTCGGTCAGCACGTGGGCCGAGCACCTTTTCATTCACCAGACCCCCAACCGTGCCAACGGCAGCCCCCTGTGCTGAACTGAGGTCGCAGAAAATAGACTTTTTCTTTTTTTAAAAGAAAACAGAACGTGCAGGAGCCACATATTGTGCGAGTAGCATGCAGAACAGCCCTGGCGTTCATTCAGCTCAGATTTAACTGAGCTGAACTGCAGACGGTGAGCAATGCAAGAGGTTTGTGCAGGGAGGGGGCTGTTTTCCAGGCAGCACTGGGCTGCGAAACTCTAACATAATGACTTTCCAGGCGCCATTAACAATGTATGTTTTGCCTCCATTTACTGGTCCTCAATCCACATGTTTAATGAAATAATGAGATATGCAGAGTCTGCTTCTGTTCTGCCCACTGCTCCAGCCCTTGGGCTCCTATTAAATCTGAATTACCCGCAGATTTCTAAGATAACAGCAGAAAAGTCAAACGTACCAAACTGTCAAACCTCATCCTGCATGTGCTTTGGTGGCCCATAATGAAACACGCTGGAGATGTAACTTTAAGCAGTAAGATCTTTCTGATGGAAATTTGTTGTGCATTTTTTGCGGGTTTGCGAGCTCTATGATATGTTTTGTAATTCTTTTTTTCAGCTGCGTTATTTCCATTAGGTAGGGGATTTCCCTCTGCTCATTCAAACGGAGTCTGGACCCTCCTGCCCTGTGCAGTAGTGCCTGGATTGGTGCTCTAGACATGTCCTTGAGAAATGGAGCGAGTAATGAATTTAAGAGGTCGGTAATACAGCATATTGCATGAATGGAGGTTGAAAACCTTTTGAAAGAAAGTAAAATAGATGATTCGTATCTTTAATAATAGCAAAAAAACCCAAAATGGCAAAGAACTGTATTTTGTGGAGAACAAATATAAAATCAACAAAATGTTTAAAAAATATGATTGATAAACATTGTGAGAGTTACAATAAATGAGCGCTGCTGTGAAATGGAGAAATGAGAGCTAACCAATGAAGGTATCACTGTACATAACTTCATAATTAACAAAATGCAGGATCAGCTATATTACACACAGGAGTATATACAGAAGAAAACTGAAAACCATCATTTCTGCTGTAGAAGAGGAGGTGACACCTCTGCCTGCGACTTCTGCCCAGTCAACTCTGTAGGACCCCCAATCCACTCTTCCTGTGTCTGGACCAGTCTACCTCGATCTCAGACCAAACGGCAGGTAAAGACTACAGAGCTGTACGCGCATCACTGTGCGCCTGAATTTGTTTGGGGCCTGCGTATGCTGCTCCTCGTAACTGAAACAGCACAGCACTATTGAGCACGGTGAAAGGCCATGGCCGCTTTATTGGTGCTGTGGTCATGACTACTGATCAGCGTGGGAGTTCTGCGTGGGATGAACAAAATACAACTACAGTCTGGTTTTTCACAAACTGTATTCATTACCTGCAAGGATATGAAAGCATTTCCATGTCATTTGCCTGGGCAAATCGGTGCAGAAATGCATTTAAAAAGTAGCAGTGCTGAAAAGCACATCAAGTGAGGCCGATAGAAGGACCTGGGTTAGAATCCACACTCCAGGGGAAAACAGCCAGCTGTACAAACGGGTAAATGACTAAGTAGTTTAGTATACAAACCTCACATTTTAAGTTGTCTTCAGCAAAGGTGTCAGCTAAACAAATAAATGCAAATGACAGACGGAGTCTGAGATTCATTGATAAAATGCTGCTTTGCTACTATGACCTCAGGATGTTTGATTAGACTCACAAAACTAGACTTTCGACACACCTACACAGTCTACACCGGGAATGAGACATACGCACACTACGGGCGATTCACAAGTAAACTTGAAACACACGTCTTTGGACTGTGGGAGAGCATTTGTGTACCGTGGCATTTTATTCTTGAATTCTGCTGAATTCCATATGTGTGCAGGATGCATACATACGTGTATGTCTGTGTGTGTGTGTGTGTGTGTGTGTGTAAATAAATGAACCTTCTCCCGACGTTGGAAGTATCGAAAACCTTGTTCACCCCATATGATGCATAATAGCTGTAATAACCTGTGACGCAGAGACACATCCAAGATGCATCACTGGAGTCATACAGGCAGATGGGCTCTACTATGACACACGAATGTCAGTATCTCAAACCACTCAGCTGTAATCATCCTTCCCTCCCTTCCTTCCAGCCACATCTTGTAATCTCAACGGGTCCTGTTGTTATGTTGGAGCTGCTTGCCTATTTTGTTTTTTTCTGTTTCGTTTTAGAACTTTTTCAAGAGTATATTTTTGTCATCAGTTTGTCCATTTGTTGGGGGCTCACTGCCGAACACCAGCTCAGTCATCTGACAGGACCAGACCTAACAAGCCGTTTCATATATATATGATACGTACATATATAAAAAAGGTAGGGAAATAAGTGTAAGTCAAAGGCAGACAAAGCAGGACGTCAAGCTCATTTCATGTGCTCTTGATACAGACAGCGCTGTTATAGGTCCCTGTTGTGTGAGACTTCTTAGGTTTCCCTCCACAGTTCTGTTTCATATTCTCAGATTTAATGAAGTTTTTTCTCTGAAAGGTGCTAGTTTTTTTAGGACATTGTTCTTTTAGAAAATAAGCTCGTGTACAAGCTTTACAGGACTAATGTTGAGCCCAAGGGATTCTGCACCATGGATCTAAATAGAAACATCTCAAGGTTCCAGTCCACAATCTTCTAAAAGAGAACGACAGATTAAGGCTCGTGTTCACTCAAACTCATAACTCATTATTCATGACTCATTATGCTTGTATCCTGTTAGGCTGTGTAAATATCGCTTTAGTTCAGTACAGGTTTGAATTTTGTACAACCAAAGTGTAACGTTCTTGAAAGTGTGACGTGATGATCAGGTCTTGGTTCGGCTGGAATAAAACATATCACTGCACCACAAAACAAAACCGCTGTGCCTCTTAGGCTGGGAAACCCAGAATTGAATAAAAACATACAAAACATATATCTCTCAACACTAGAATTGATCATTGGAAACAGTTTTTTAACGTGTAGAGCAGGTGTTAGTCGAAAAGAAATCAGCTGGAAATACCAAGAGATAGCATAGTGAAGCATCAACAAGTTGAAACTCTTTACCTTATCGCAAAATAAAAAGTGATTTTTTTACTAAACTACATGCCCACAAATCCAAAAATGAAAACCAAAATGATATAATACCTGGCATTTTTTGTCCATCTAAAATTTACACTTTTACCAAAACAATACTAAAAACATCATTTAATGCATTACTTCCCAATTTTGAAAACATATATACGCGTCCTTTTAGATCAACCCCAAACGGCAATATAACAAATGTATCTGAACAGACATACTGGCCTCGAATCTTTACATGGTCTGTCGTTCCCAGAAGGAGACCTGCAACTGGTTCAACTTCACTGCATCTGCATACAAAACAAACACTCCGTGATAACAAGAAGAGTCATTTTCAGGCAGTGCCTCCGATTCTATTTGCATCAGACGTTTGCACGTCGTGGCAGAATTCTATACCGTACCCTGTTCTGCGGTGGGGAGACGCACACAGGGCAGCTCCGCATGGGGTCTTCCTTTGTCACTTTCTTTTAACTGATTTCATATTTTAGTGACTTGCACGACCTTTGCAGTAACACATAGTACACGGCGGGTGAATAAGTCGCAGCAGTGAAACTACACTGACGCCGTATTCCGATAATAATTTCCTAGATGAAGAGCACACTTTCAAAAGGTCTGGAAGGTGTGGGGTGGGAAAGAAGGAGGGATCTGGACAGGTATAAAAGACAGGTGTCAGTTCAGACGCACCGGTTTGTTGCTGGTTGTTACCTGCATGATTTCGCATGGATGTCAGCTGGAAGCACAAGTGCCATAAAGCGCGGCTGACACTCAGCAAGAGATCATCACCCGCTGTCTCCAAGCTGAGGAACCCAGGTGTGAGCATGTTTACCTCAGTCCCGCTCGAGTGCAACGGAACACATTTACATGATGCAAAAAGAGGAAGACAGAAGGTTACAGAGCGGCTCTTGTTCTTTACATGCTGTCACAAACACAGGGATTTTGGTCTTTTACATTTGCTTACACCAAAGTGACTTGCGGTGATTTACCTGTTTGTACCACAGGGTGATTTCCACTCTCGCAGTTTCAGGTTAAGACTTCTGACCAAGATTCAAATGTGGATCCTTTGACTCCAAAGGCAGTTCTTGCCACCATCTACCTCTCATTTATCCCTTTTGCCAGGAAACAGTAAACAAAAACTGACAATCCAGCAGCCCTGCCTTCCCACTGGATGACGCAGTGTTGTTTTTTTTTATTTTTCCAAGGATCATTTGTCACTTCATTCTGTATGTAACCGTCTGTCTCACTGCCGATTGTCTAAACAGATCTTTATCTCCAAACAGAGCAGAGAGACGAGCGGAATTACAGCAGAATCACGTTCCTCTCGGTGACACCGACCAAATGAATCCAGAAACAACAAAACCATTGCGTTATGTAATGAAATCCGGACCTTTGGTCTGATGTACAATTATTACAGTACCGTATTTATACATGCATTTAATATTTAGCATAAGTCAAAGCCAATATTGCCTCCTGTTTCACCTGAATGCGAACACCAGTCCATCTTTGCACACTAGTCCTTCACGCAGGACATGTTCAGCTCATAAGTTTGCGTGATAGCGAAAAATAATTTCCTCTTTGCCAGCACGATTATATGTAATCATACACTCACATTTAGAATGGAGCAGGCGGACTTTTTTAAATAACGCCCCTGGTTCAAAGTCTTTTCTCCTGTTAAGATCCATTTCTCCACTGCCCTTGCCTTGTAGAAGCCAGCGTGTAATTTAGCGAAACACTACATTTATCAATGGAGTAAAAAGCTGAAAGCCTGGGGCACTAAAAAAGGAGCAGGGGCTGCATTTTTTACTAATCAAACTCTGTTTGGCGTAAGTGATCGAAGTCTGTGGGAAAAAACCGCAGCGGCAGCACGGTGATAAACTGCGGTAACGCGGCCTTTCAAACCCGTAAATAGATGCTGCTTGAAATACGTTGTGAAAAGGAGTGGTGATCATTGAAACATGCATTAATCATTAGCTGTGCTGGACGGGACCATCCCCAGTGTCCCGGGAACATCCCCGACTTCATGCTACTCTGTCCACATTCGTTGGGCTCATCCCTTTTGTGGGTGAACCGAGCAGCTGGGAAAAACACCTGGCCTCCTGCATAGGCGTAACGTGATTTAGTTCACAGCACCTGCAGGTGGGACTGAAATTTGCAGTTACTTTTACTGCTCAGAGTTGTACACAAGTTTGTTTTCTTCCCATCGACATGGTTATAGTGAACGTAATGGAAATATTTCTTTAAATGAATTTGCAACTGATTATGATCGACGTGACCGGTGACATTGCAGGTGAACTGGGGTGGTTTCTTACCCACAGTCCTTGGGTCATTTTTCATCACCATAATGGATCTGCTCAAAATGTGGGTCATCCTGCCTACAGGATCTTTGTGCATCACTATCCTTTGAGGTGCACTGGTTGTCGTGGCAACATTCTGAAGGTCCATCGTCAAACGACAAGCCTGAAGTTACGTCTTTCAAAGCGGTTCTACTGGGAAAGCTTATATTACGCCCGTGTTTCAATCATTTTTTTTTCTTATTACAAAATGTAACCTGTACTATGAATATGTTAAAAAATTCATCACCAGTTCATCGCCGTTTTCTCCAACTTGCTGGTTCCTCTCAGCCTGACTGACTCCCTCCACCACAGGGGCCCCACAAGCAGCAAATGTTATCTGCTATGAGTTCAGTGACAGAACTGGCTTATCACATGTGGGGTGAAATAGGTTTCATTCAGGCATCACGTTCACCTCCCTGTTTACAGGGGGTCCAGGGTTCCACCCTGGTATGTGAACATGGTGGGTGGGGGGGTGGTTTTTGTGCTTACTGTCTTGACAGGCCTCTGAGGGCAGCAGTGTCTTTCAGGAGAATAAATGCGGCAGATGAACAATTATAAGGATGCCAGAAGAGACAAAAGTGACTGTGCATGAAGTCAACAGTCTACTAGCGGACGATGACTAAAAGGTCACGGGTGCCAAGGATAATTTATATTCCCAGCTTTTGCACAGAGCGTCACAACACAAGCCCACCGTTCGAGAGTGTAACACACCTCAAAAGAAGGACCATTTTACACCGCTCCCTTCTGAACCCCATGTCAGTTTGTCCTGAATGTGTAAGTGCTTTTTTGTTTTTATCGTTGTTCCTTCATGCTCACAAGATGAACGCAGTGCATTTATGACACTGTACTTCTGATTCCAGAATTTCCTTCCCCATGCCGCCTAAAAAAAAATACCCTGGCTCCAAAAAACGAATTCTGCAGAGACGTCCAAGTGCAAAGCAGATGGTTCCCAAATAAATCGGATTACTTTTCAGATCTACGGGACAATTCCAGTGACAGACTTCTTTTCAAAACATTTCACATCATTTTCACGTACGATTACCCAGCTCCATTTGATCACGCGTGTCCTCAATTAGGGCCATTTAACGGGACCAGAGACTAATATCCACACCCTGGACATACTGCTGAAAGACAATAAAACAAAAATAGACAAAGTCTATAACCGAAGAGTGTGGACAGCTGGGTTTATGAAACCGTGAAAGTGAAGATACTTCAAACTTTTTTTATTTCCTTCCCGGCTCATAAAAAGAATCCTTGGTGCATTTCTGTTGTCAGATGGTTCACGTCGGCCGGAGGTGTTGTGTTTGGTTGCTTTGTCGGTACCTTTATCCAAAGTGGCTTAAAGTATTTAATCCATTTACACATACGGTTCTTTTTCCAGCAGTGCAGGGTGATTTCGCCCACGTTTCCTTCCAGCAGCACCAAAGAATGGACCCTTAACCACAGTAAGACCTGCTGGCTCCCCCAGTAACTGGACTCAACTGTAATTAAAATGCATTTAACTTTCTGCTCCAGTGCCCTTGGCCTCGTGTTTGAATGCTTTCATGATGCTGAATTCATTGAGCACTGTTTTCTTTGTGAAGTTTGTCCACATTCAGCAAAGGTTAGATGACTCAATAAGGTTTATCATATATTCCTAAAATCAAGCCTTGCATATGAATTATTGTAAAGCTTGGCCGCTCACACAACTAAATGGGAGGAGCCACAGACAGCGGCGCAGAACAGAGCCAAGATGCTGTGGAACGTCCACAGTCACACAGGTAAACCGGCACCAGCCAACCAGCCAGATATAAGGGGTGATAGACAAGGAAGAAGAGCAGTTGTGATAGAAACATCAGGAAGGAGGTATATGAGAAGCTGGAGAAACACCAGGGATTGAAAGAAGAACTGGAGGGAATGTGGAAGGTGCAAACCAAGGTGGTCCCATTGGTGACTAGACCACCTGGGGCTGTGACCCTATGAGTGTCTCCAGCAGATTCCGGGCACGACAGCATCGGTCTGAGTCCATGAGGGCCACAATCCTGGGAACGGGTTACAAATACTGTGCCGTACCCTCAACCTCTCAGGCCTCTGGTAGGGTCCCGAGGCTGAGGAACGTGACCCCCCCCACAGGACAAGACCGGGTGAGAAACGAGACGAGAAAAGAATTTATATATACGCCATATAGATATTGAAGTATAATTATATAAATTTCTTCATATCCATGGACATCACTGTCAAGTAAAAAACAGCAGGGAACAACTTTGGACAGAAATATGATGCATCTCGGGTGACTACACCGCACCACAATCAAATCGCCCCAGTGTGCCACCCTGATTTACTGTAACAGTGCTTAATACACCGTTTCCTTCTGTAATTTTCACCAGATAGCATGAAAAAAATAATAATACAGCAGGCAGGTAACTGGAGCGTTTAGAGAGATGCTGACAGCTCTCATTTCTCACAGCACATGGGTCCCGCTCTGGGCTGCTCTCTGCGTCAGGACGGTTCCCTTTATTGATCTGCTGCTCTTCTCCCTGTTCACCTGGCTTCTGAGAGGAGCGATTACAGTATCTGAGAGCCCCATCACACCAGCCCAGCCGGCTTCCAGACACGGCTCCCAAACACAAAAAATACAGAGCTTGGTGATGCACGTCTTTTATGGGGAATCAAAGCTTGGCTTGCAAATGCCGGGTGGTGGTGGTGTGGGGGGGGGGGGGTTCCGGAAGGTTTTGTGCAAAAAATGATTTCAGAATAGTTATATACACATTTAGTTGTTTTGCTGACACTTACTACTTAGAACACTCATCTCCAACCAGGACGCCCCCTGCGGTTTGCTGAACTAAGGGGCAGTGTGTAGATAACAGGACATTGGCCAGTAACTGAACGATTATGTCCTCCACTGTTAAGGTTCCGTTTCCCCATTTTCTGTTAGAAAAATGATCACTTCTATTGCTCATTTGGAGGGCGTTCTTATCCAAGGCAGATTATAGCATTATTTCTGTACTCTAAATTCAGCTCCAGAAAAATTCTGCACATTCAGAAACCCTGCCTTCAGAGCAGCGTTACGAATGGATTTGCACCATCTATCGTGCACATTTCAGCGCGGCCTTCAGTTCACACGTTTCTAATCGGCACATTTTGCTAAGCAGGAAAGCGGGCCGCGAACAAGAGATGCTTTACGCCACGCTGACGACGATTCGATGCACAGACAAATCGATATCACATCCGCCACTTATTGTGTGAACTCGTTTCCAAGTATCATGTAAAACAATTACTTCAATTTTCTATCCACTCGGAGGGAGGCGGCATTAAAAACGTCTTTGTGCGATTTGGCGCGATGAGCAACGCTCGTGGCTGAACGCTGCAGAAAGCTCTACTGCGGAGACAACCTTTGTGCGAAGGCAGGAACTTCTGTGGCCCACATCTCCCACCGGAAGGCGAATCCAGTAAAAACAGCAGTTTGCCGAGTTAAACTGGTAAAACATAAGAGCGAGAAAAAGCACTTCGTGACAGCAGCTCTAAGATCACGGATTCTCTCAGCTTCAAACGGACCACTGCTGAGAGTCGAGCCTCAGTTCAATTAAACCCGTTCTCAGCAGCTCCATGATAAATATTACGACCCCTTTTGTGATTCCGCCACCTTTTAAAGAGAAATTTGCACGAATTCATCCGGAAATAATTCATCGTGAATGTTTAACTCAATTACGCTGAGAATATGATTGAAACAGTAAAACGCGACTCTGGGTAAAAGTCACCAAAACCCATTCGGAGGGGAGCACTATACCTTCTGAAGGGGACAGATTACACTGTAGTCTGTTCTCCCCAGAGTGACCCTAATTCTAACACTGCACAGTAGTAAAATTGACTCATTTCAGAACTTACCAGTATCAAGAATCATGAATCGTTCACCATCACGCACCCTGATTCAACGGGTAGACAAGGAGCTGGAAATGAAGTTCCTCATGTCCACAGCCTGGAACAGGGTGTGAATGTTTGGAAAATAAAAAGTAAAGATAATGTAAATATAGTCAGATTAAAGGTAAAAGCATAGCATGTAAAAAATCTGTATAAAATATAGGTAAATAAGATGGGCAGATAAATGATAAACACACACACACACACACACACACACACACACACACACACAGCGGGTGTCATGGGCAGGGGTGGAGAAGAGATGAATGGGAGGGATTTACAGTGATGGGGAACTGTTACTACAACATTTTTATTTCTTTAAGTTATAGCTCCTTCAGCACACTGTATTTGACTTTGCTCGTAATGTCACTTTCATTAGTTTAACCACCTGAAAACGTTTACTCCTGTCATCATGTTCTGGTGCTCAAAGACTACACCACCCCCCCAGCGTTTAGTCGATGGCGGCTGGTAAAAATGCCGTGAGTCCCTGGCTCGTGCTGCGAGAGGGCAGCATTGTAGGTGCAGGCTGGCGGAAGGCAGGGCTCTCCTCTCAGACTCGCCGGACTGTGACAGGGTGACATGTGACAGCAGCCCCTCCAGCCGGCGAACGACCCCTGCAGATGTATATGGCGGCTCTTAATGTTCATTAGCTGCTGTCAGACCAAGGCGGGTGAAGCAGGATTGACCACCTCAGTCCTGCAAATGCATCTCATTACCAGAGCGACGCTCCTGACTCCGCTCCCGCGTCAAATCCCAACCCGCTGGTCTGGCTTTGCACCTCCACCCACTGCCGCTCCACTGTCGTGCCATTTTCAGATCTAACAGCAATGAACTTCCTTCACCGTCCCCGCACACGACCACTAAAAACATAACGTTACGCGCAGCAGTCCGAAAATACCGTCCGGCACAGCTCTTGAACAGTTTTACCAGACTGTAAGACGTTAACCAATACTGCAGGACTCGTGTGGTGTGTAAATCGGGGTTCTGGGTGTGTAATATCTGCTGTGCGAACTGTTAACTGCCGCCATAACACCATCAAAACAAGTCAGGGTATAAACTGGTCCGCGTGACTCACCCAACGCGACCGATAAGGTCATCTACGAAAATGATGATTTCGGCTTCCGTGAAACTCAACTCCCGAGTTGGGCAGTAGGTGGCACAGTAGTTAGGACTGTTCACTTCAAATCCCGCGACCCAGTTGAGGTGCCCAACCTGCATTCAGACACGCAGAATAAACTTCTTGGGTAAATGATTAAATCACTTAACTTCCCCTTGACTGAAGGTGTCTGCTAAACAGAGGTCAAGAACAGTAACTATAGAAACGACCTTCTTCTCGGGGAGCCGAAGCCCAGTTCACAAATATGGGGGGGGCATACGACCACCAATGTGGGCATCGAGGAAATTCATCTGTATATGCCAGTACTGATAAGGAATTATTTCATATTTTTTCTACAATGACTATAAACCACAGCTTGTCTTAGAAGACTCCTTCAGGTCCATAAAACACAAACCAAGACGCCATGTTTTAATCAGCGCTGCCGTAGCGAGAGAAGCTCCGACAGCCGGTTCTCACGCTCAGAAGAGACAGAACTCCGAAAACCTCATAAAAAACAGGCTAAAAATGCTGAAAAAGGGACTCCGTCGTGATTCGCTTTGAACGTCTGGCTGCCCTGTTTGTCCTGCTCTCCTCGCCTCTGAGCGCGGTGTCTGCGAACGTCACGTTGGTCAGAGGAGGAAGCTGAAAGACAGAACCGCGTGCGAAAAGAAATAAAATAAACCGGCTCCGGTAAATGTTCCTTTTACCTCAGAAGTTGGTTAAATTCTTATTAAACTTTTGCCTCTGATTGTTTTACAGAGATTCGCCTTGGCTAAACCGAGGTCATCGATCCGGCCAAGCGGGAAAGTATTTCACTGTCCAGCTTTGGATCTTGTGCAAAATCAAAAATATTACAGACCGTTTTTTAAATTTTGGCAACACCGTTTATACTCACATCTATTACGTTTGTTATTTCTATCGCTACCATTTGTTCCTGTCATTGCAGAAAGTACCTCGTGCGATTTTGCCTGGTTAAGTCAACTTTAAAAAGAAACATTAGAAATGCAAATGATCTTACAGAGCATCACATTCTAATTCAATATTATTATCCCCGTAATGAAACATACCTTAAAGAAGATGGCATGAATTATAAGAAAATACATTATAAAAGTTCTGGTGGTGCTTCATTAGACCCAAGGCCTGTGCCCAACAGATCACCACGTCAGACGAAATGAACGCATTTTTAAGGACACGGATAGTCACACGCCGTCCCCAGCGGGGACTTTACTTCAGTCTGAGAACCTTATCGTGTATTAATCTCCACGTTTAGCGGCGCCGAGATGCTCCTATCGGGTTATCCATTACAGAAGTTCACTACTACCCTGGCTAATTACTTCTCATTTTCCAAGTGCCATCTGGAACCTCTGCTGGCCTTTCAGCCTAGAGTGATGGATGCCCCCAGTGAAGGATATCCGCCATCGCCCTGATTCCTGCTCACGAACCCAACTTCCCCCGGCTGCTTGACATTATTCATAATTAATACATTAGAAAGTCCCCTTTCCACAACCTTTTTCAAGTTACTTGTGTGCCATTTCTCTGTAAAACCCGGCACCGTTATCTGCTCGCTTTAAAACGCAAACCTTTACGCATGTTCTGACGTAACCTTAATGCACAGCCTTTTGACAAAATGTTTCGGGTGAAGTCATTCGCATTATCCAGTACTCCCCTTGGCATTTTGGAGAGCATTTTGGAGAGCATTTTGGTCAGCATGAGCCAGCTATTAGGCAGTAAAATTTGAAGTTCTGGAATGAAGGAAAGACAGTAGAAGATGTTGCTCATGTTCACAACATAGATTCCTTTAAGAAAAAGGGCAGAAATTTGGAATGGAGAGCAGGACAGGAGTGTTTTACTGGGAAAGTGGCTCAGTCAGAGAACCCAGTCAGCTGGGGGCAGAAAAGAGCCCTGGGAGCTTTGTTGTACACAAAAAAAAGCCCCGTTACTCCAAAGAGCAAAATGAATACCGAGTACTGAGTACCAGCCCGCCTGTCCTCTGTAAGGCTAAAATGTGTAGAAAATCTCAACAAAGTGCAGCTTTTCAAATCCTACAGTCCAGGATTTTTTAAATATAGCAAAAAAGAGACAGGATACAAACCCCGTCCATGCACACACACACAAACACAGGCGGCCGTTGTGCTGAACCCATCACTTCACCTGACCTGTACTTCCTGCAGGTATTTTTCCAAGCCTGTGCAAGATGGTTTCCTTTTTTCTCTTTTTAATTCGGCAATCAGCACGTTACGGTTCAAATGGGATTTGAAGAGAGACGGCGCTGGTTCAGCACCGACTGAAAGCTAAAGACAGGTCAGGTGTGTCATTTAGCAGGACGAAATGCTCAAAAGTCAAATGGTCTGGAAAGTTCAGTCAGCATCGCAGCAAACAATCCGCTTTTGTATCCCTGCACCTGAGTACACGTAACAATCACGGCGACAGTGAGTGCTGCTGGAAAGGGTCCACCTTGTGCATCTGCACACGGAAAGGGCTGAAACCACTGGTGTGAAGTTACAGGTTATGGAGGGTAGAGTGGCAAAGCAAGTAGATTGAATGTTGTCTCCATGTTTGTGTGGCTTTCTTCTGGAGGCCACAGAACTGGGGTCTTTAACTTGCCAGTAGTGTGTGTGTGGGGGGGGGGGGGGGGTTAAGTCACATTAGACAAAAAGGATGCCTGACAAATATGGGTTAATACTGACTGGATGTGCTTATTATTCACAGGTAAAAATTTAAGGTGGTGGGAAAAACAAAACCCAGCAATAAAATAAAGCACAACATGTAACCAGTATTTACTTTAGATACACGAGGCCTATTTGTAAAGTATGAGAGATGAAAACAATATCAGGTCAGTTAATATTTGACACCAACCAGGTAAATGAACATCACTTGCTGATCGACCTGTAGTTTATTCTAGGATCTTAATTCAAACAAATATGGAGATGGAATGAAAACATCCAGCATGAGCTGCTGAAATCAGATTCACTACACGTGCTGAAGTCTGGATTTACTGCTGGAAATAGATTTTCAGAATAAATGCATTTCAATAATAGTGATTTTTTTTTTCTTTTTGGCAACCCTCAAAGTAATTTATTGCATACATTTTACCAGCAAACACCGAGCACTTAGGATGACTTGAAAACCACAAACCAGTAGCAGAAACTTAGCGCTCGCCTTATGCCAGTTCTACAACAGTCATTTTATTTTAATATTTTGGCTATTTAACACTTTTGCAAATGTATGTGCTGTGCCTTGTTTACACTTAAAAAAACAAAAGTGTAGTTATTTTCCATTCTGAAAGCAGTAAAGATCATTTAAATAAAGAGTAACATATTCATACATGGTATAATATCACAAAAGACTATTGGCAAGTTTCCGCCTACAGGGATTCTGTTATAAAGTAATCCCCGGTATCCAAGTATAATCTGTCACTAAAAACACATCGGATGCCAAAATTTCTGATACCGACTGCCTATTTCCTCTTATTTTATGCACTGCCTTCAGCCTTATGACATGTAGAATAAAGGGAACAAAGACAAGTGTCAACGTCACCTGCCGTCCGCCTTCGTTTCACACAACCGGCATTTAAATAAATAGGTTTATTTTAAAAAGGTAATGCAGAGAGAACGTGGTGACGCAGTGTGTTCAGACAAAGCGAAACAGGCGGAAACAGGTGATAAGTCACCGGCGGAGGTGCATGTCTAATTCATAACAGAACACCATACAGTATATTATAACACATACGATTCTTTTTATTGCACAGAATTATACTGTGCCGCCACTTTGCTGATTTTTATTCACGTTTCAATTTTTTTTAAGCTCAAAAATGTATCATAGCAAAAGTTTCCGTTCAGATACCGACATTTAGGTATTAATTTCCAAGAGCCGTTACAGTGAAAATTCGCCATATGGAGAGCTGCTGCACATTAAAACACTGAAAGAGGCCATAACTAAAGCCCAGCACACTATTGTAAAGCTTCAGCCTGACCATCTGCCGAATTCAGCAAAACCAAACAAGCGCTACAAGGCCAACACACAAATGATGCAAGGACTTCAAAATGAGTCACAGTTACAGTTTCTTTGCTTCCTCAGCGATTCCAACAATACACTCAGCGTTGTCAGTAGAACTTCTCCTGCCTCGACAGCTCCGCTCATTAAGAATGGTAAACTGTAGGTTGCGTCCCATGAAGATAGATTAATATGACATGCACTGTTCTTCTGAGGGACGTGATATTTCATTCCACCGAAGCCTCATTAGCGAAGAAGTGAAGAAACGCTAAATTCCACATGACTACATGATGGCGTATGTGTACTGCACATCTGAATCAATCAAACGAATTAAATACCAACACCTGGGGCAGATAAAGGCCATTAATCCCAAAGACAACAGCAGCTGCTGTGAGACACTGCAAACATTAACTTTGATCGTACAACCAGTCCAAAAACAACCACTAACAAATATTGTAGTGACCCTGTGAAAAACCCCAGTGTTGAATAGCAGTACAATCATTTTAAGTTGAAAAAATAACCACGGTGCTATTTTTTAAGCAACTTCCAATTACATTAGGCTGTGTGGCAATATTGACACAAAAACGTCAATAGATTTGGAGTTACGCATTTCCACCAATTCCATCTCAAACTTTCTTTATCTCCTTAAGCAGCGGCCTGGAGTCTTTATGAGTGAAACATTGCGGCTGTCATTTAAACAGTATTACAACAAGCTATTTTCCCATTTTGCCACCAGACTGTTGGCAGGGATCCCCGAGATGCCCGTACCTGCAGAAGGAATCTTTTCTAATGCAGGCCGTGTAGCCAGTAAAATCCAAACACCACTTTACAGTTTTTTTTCCACCAGTAACCAGCAATAAACAACTGTGGACATGGAAGGTGATGCTATCTGGCTCCGATGGACCTCAAGGTCAGTCAGGTTATCCAGTCTTGGTTTAATCCCACCACATTTGCTTCACGGTGAGCTGAAATGATGAGACTCGGCGAGTCTTGGGGTGACCTCTAGCACTCTGTTCCTGACATTTCTAAGCCATGAAAAACGGGGGAGGCGGGGAAAAACACGGGGAAAAGCAAAACAAACAAGGACCACCTGGACCCTCTTACAGCATCTTTTAACCCTCCAGGTCAAAGTCAACCAGAGCAACTTGAAAGCAGCTACCTTTAGCCATGTGTGTCGCTGCCCTTTACTACAGACTTTTTTTTTTCTGAGGAGGAGACCTGGGTCTACTTCTTCCACTAAGAACATTTCCCATGGCCCTCATTTGGAAATTTTGAATTAAAAAAAAATTGTCACAAGAGAAAGAAACTTAAGGTGAAAGGAGCCTGCTGGAATAAGCAGAAAAGCCCAGAAAACCTGAGGCGCTCACTGCAGATCTGATTTCTTGAAGACTGAGTCACTTCTGAACTTCTGATGGATGGAAGTTCTCGAGATCAGCATTCAGTGTCCCTCAAATCCATTTTTTGTGTTTAACTTGTTCTAGAGCCGTCATTGCTTGACCTTTTTCAATAAAAAAGTTACCAGGTACGCAGTTGGGTGGTCTTGTAGGCGCCTATGTGGTACCTGGTCACCACAGCAACGACAAGCTGAACTTTTCATATTTAGAGAAGAAGTGACTGGGCTTCCTGTGTTCCTCACCTGCCGAGACTAAAAGAGCTTTTTGAGCAGCAAAATTGTAGTTAGCGGTGCCCTTTCACTCACATTTCCACCAATGACATTTACAGCTTTGCACTTTATTCCTGAATTCATATTTTTGTGTTTATTACCCAAAAAAAAACCCAGCAGCAGAAGGGGAAAGGTAGTATGGAAGCTCCTGGCTGTGTCTGCACATACATTTGCATTTGTAAACACTTCTCGGTTTTTTAATTAGTTTTTTTTGCCCACAATGTTTGTTTAAGATCTTGTGGGATTCCGGAATAAATATATTTTAGGGCTCTATAAAAATGCATGATGAAACCTGGTTGAAAGTATGGATGAATTTGTTTAAAAAAAAGTCAAGAAACACTCCCAAAATCCAAAGACATCCACCCAACTTAGCTGAGTTTTCAAAAGCCCCACGAGGAGCCTGATGGATGTTGAGCCCCAGAAGCACTCAGAACAGAGCAGCTTCAACTCCATCCATTTGGGGGGGGTAAATAAATAAATAAGTTGAAATCCTGCGAGGGCCAAGACGCAAACAAGGCAGATCAAAGTCCCTTTCCAGAAGTCGCAGCTCTGATGCCTGCGGACCCCCGGCTGATCCGCGCCACTGCCAAACCTCACGTAACAAAAGGCCAGACGTCGCGTTTGATGTCACTTCCAAACATCTGCAAAAGCGGCCGAAATGGCCTCCCGACTGGGCGCCGTTCGTGGAGTCGACCAAATCGAGAGATTAGCCCCGTGTAACACAGGCGGCATCAGACACACCGGGAGGCGCTTTGCCCGAGGCCAAAAAACCCCTGACAACATGGAGGCTCATTCCTGAGCTCCACACACAGCAAACGTTGGTCATGCTCAACGGCACTTTTCTTCTCCACCTTTATTACTGTTCTCCGTACATTTATATGCCTTTTATTTGTTTAGCTCATTCCAGGGTACAAGGTAACCTGCACAGTTCATGCAAACCAACTGGCATTTCCTCATTTTAGGCTGAAGGTCTATTTTCCGTTTTCTGACGGTAGGAAATACAGCAGTTTGCAATAAACGTAAATTCATTTGCATGACATCATGCAGTACAAAAAACATTCCTCCCTCTAACATTCCCGGGTTTACAGGGAAACAGAACAGAACGACGGACGACGAGGGACTTTTCCGCGTGCGAATCGACTCACAATTGTAATAAATGAAACAATCAAAGGGAAGGTGGTGCAAAGCGGGGGTAGGGGGGCTAGAAAACAACCTGGATGAATGGAAAGAAAGTTCTCGCCATTTTGCAGGATCAAAGTGAGTAGAAATTACATTTGGGGGAGACACAGTTTTTATTGCATTTAGTTTGCTCCTTTTACAGGGGGCTGAAAGGTGACGTGGGGAGTCGTTCCCTTCCTCCGCCTGTTATCCCCCTGAGCAACATCCGTACCCAGAACTGATCCGTTAAATATTATCCAGGTGTGTCGACGGGTATAAGTCTTTTTCTGTAAGCCACTTTGGAGAAAACTGCCAGTTCAATGAACAAATAACCAAAGGGCTGCGTGTGGGTCTGCGGCCCCCCTCAGTGTCACTGCTGAGGAGCATCAGCTGATGGTCCACAGATATCTAAACACCTTATTATTCTCATGTAACTACAGACACATACAGTAAAATCGGTGTTTCATGCCGCCATTACCCCCCAACTGTTCCTTTTTAAATCCACACAAGTTTACTTTGGGAAAACAAAAGTGGAGTTAAACATTTCGAAGCTTTAATACATGAGAAGCAATAAACTGTAAAACCATGTTTGCCATATAATGTATGTAAAAGCACTTAGCTTTCGAATCTCCGAAAATAAACAATGAGTGCCGTTAAAAACTAAAGGAAAGACAAACGGCCAAACGTGTTAATACCTTTATCTTGAAAAGCATAATTAAATTCGAGTGTTAAATGCCAGTTGCCAGATACCAGCTTGATGCAAACTTATGCAAATCCACTAACTGAATTATTCAGCTGAAAGCTGGTTTGGAGAAGCTCATCAGTGAAGGTAAAGTTCTCACAGCAAACACACATTTAGGTAAAGCGCCGTGGTTGACTTTCCCTGTTACACCCAACGGCCAAAAATAAAACAGCGCAGCATAACGCAGCAAAACACCCAAACGTCACCTGGAATCCAGAGAAGAAGTGCACACAGACAACATGCTGGAGATCACTCACGTGTGGACTGGGCTTAAGCAAAACGGTGAAACCTGCAGAATTCAACATTTTTTTTTCTTGCATTTATCTGCACAGTTTAAGACTCTTGAGCAAAAATAATCTACAAAGTCTGCGCACAGAAAGGGCTTGAAAAGGCGAAATCTCTGTGCTGTTCAGTAACATGCTGTAATTTCAAGGACCGGTTTAGAAAAGCCGGACGGTAGAATGACAGAAAAATGAACGGTGAAATAAACTCAGCAGTTCTTATTTAAATTAGGGGTCTGAAGTTATTCTTTCTCGCAGCTTCTTTTCACTCACTCCATTTTAAACGAAAAATAGAGGAAGATTAATTGCTTTTGCCAGACAATCACTCGGTCTTGTACTTGTCCTTCATTTGCTTGCAGTGGGATTTATTGCGATAACCATGGGGAAGGGAGAAGTTATATTTTTATACCGTTATTCCATCGTTCGAGGACTTGTTCTGTGCCACAGGAGCCACACAAGCTCTCTGAACTATAACAAAGTTGTGCAGCAATTTTGGAAAAGAGAAAAAAACACAACTGACTCTTTAGTTCATACAGGCTGAAGCTGCTTAAAAAGACCAATAATTGTAAGTTGTCAATAGAAACGGCAATAAAACAATCAACCGCCATCCAAATCAGTGTCGCCGTTGCTCTTAGTCTAAGTATGAAAGTCACTGCTGAAAGTTACGCCGTCAGTCACCTTGGATAAAGGCGTCCGCTATGTATTAGATAATAACCACTGGAGAAATAAAAAAGTAAAGTCAGAGACCGAGTTCTGCGAAGAGGAGAGTATAAATGCCTGCTGAGATTTATTGTCCGTTATTCAGTTTCCTGGCTCGAAAGCCAAAGCCCTGGTAGATACAGGGATGATGTAGAGCTGTGTTTGCCAGGTACACAACCACCCAAAACAGCACAGTTCTCATATTTCTGGAGACCGCCAAACGAACAGAGCAGCTGACAGGGAGCTGCGCGGTCCCTAAACTCCGGAAGTAATGAAATGTCGGCGTCCATCAAGTCCGGCGCCGCTGTGCTCTTTGCAGGCTGCCGGAGACTCGTGGCCACGTTCGGACCGCGAGCCTTTTGTTCCTCCGAGGCAGGCGCTGCTATGCAGACTTTTTTCAGCTAAAAAAAAAAACTCTCACTGACAGACCTTAGCAAAAATAAACACTTCAGTTTTGTAGGGGGTGGAGGGGAAAAAAAAAAAATCACTGACCAATCCTTTAACGCCCGTTTTCAGCGAGTCAAAAAGCAACGTGGGGTATTTTTCCCGATATCAGATCACCTGAACATGTACCGTAAAATTAGATGAAATTGGGAAAAGCCGTTTACGCCTTTCTTTGGCCCGGAGCTGGTCTGAAGACGGCCGCGGCGTTGCGATGACCTCTCGGGCAATTAAAGCCAAGAGAAGCCGGGTGCATTTATCAGGGCCTCGCTTGTAAAACACAGGCGGCGTTTCATTCGCACGGCCTCAGCGCTGCTATCGCTTTCTGCAGCCGTTCATCATCCATCATTACCATCTGAGCTCGCCGCTCCTCACCAGCCTGAGACAGCTGTTAAATCAATACCAAGCCAAAGTGTCAGGAGAAAAGTGATAAATAAATGGTCTCTTTAAAACGGCACAAGTGCCGGACTGCAAACACACAGGAGCCATTTTGCAGATCGCAGGTGATATTTAGCGAATTCGGGTCGAGAGGCCGGCTGCCGGGCGGCTCGCCGGGGCCGCGTACAACATCGCTGCCGCTAAACACTACGCACCTGAGGTTCTGAGCCCCTTCGGCTCAGGCCGTTTCTTCAGAGGGTTTTCGTGACAGAAACAGACAAGGACTTGTGGGAAGAGACTACGTGGAAATTAGGAAGAACGGTCACCGCAGGGTCCATCTGGAGGCTACTGAGGAACAGTTAAACATTTGGGACCAGTTAAAAACGAAGGGTATTTATTGCTCAGATGAGTCTCTATCGCCACTGGTATCGATGAGACCCGCCGGTGCAGTCATGCAAAAAGAGGTGGCAGTAATAAATAATCAGTAATATTAATAATAATGTAGTCGCAGCTGCTGCCTTGCTCTACAAGGGCCCAGGTTTGACCCTCACCCCCTGCTGTACCATCCTTTAGCAAGGTACTTACCCTGAACTGTTCCTGTAAGAATGACCCTGCTGTGTAAGTGGATAAGTCATGTTAAGCAAGCAGCTTAACATTACAAGTTGCCATGGAGAAAAATGTCCGCTAAGTAAGTAAATGTACTGCAGGGATATAAACATTTCATCCCGTCCTCCTCGCCATCAGTGACTGACGTACAATAATTAGTGTGTTAGCTCTCAGGGAAAGAGTGGCGTGCCATTCCCCGCTCGCGGTTCAGGTATCTGGCTCAGGTGCGCGGCTCGCAGTCGCCCACAGGACACCCTGTGTGTCCGGCTTCCCGCCCGTCTTGCGTGGGGCTGCGAGCCTCAGGCTGAGGTCTGCGGCCGCTTCCGGTCTGGCCACGCTTGAGCATCAAGACTGACAGCTACACCTCGAAGCAGCTTGTTAAGGCAATAACAGACATCAGGTGTGGCCGGTCACATCTTATTAAGACCGGTATAAAATCCTTGCGCTGGGTCAGGAGGGGGAAGGTTTTGATGCAGGTGAGTGTGGGGTGCAAACGGGCGGCTATTTCGGTGCCGCTGCTCGGACTCCACTGCTCTGCTCTTGTATTCTATGTGTGGAATTACTGGCTTTGTGTTGGTTTTCTGGAAGGAAGAGTAAAAGGTCTCAGATCCTCTCCAGCCTGGTTATTCCTTCAGCCTGACAAACCCTGGCCTGCTACAAGGTCTTAGCGTCAGTCTTCACATTCATTTTCCCGATTTTTTTTTTTTTTCCAGAAAAGACGTGCAAGGTTACGTTTCTTAGTCGTTCACCTATTTGTACAGCTGGGTAATTTTAATGAAGCAGTTCGGATGACGTACGGGTACGGCAGCAGGAGGTGGGATCTGAAGTCCCACGTGGCAGATCTACCCGCTCCGAGTCGCCACACGGTTTATTCCTCAAGCGTCTCCGAGACCAGCTAGACGGGAGAGTTGCCAAAGCAGGTGTTTCTGGGTCTGTGCTCTCAAGTTAAACTCCAGCGTTTCCATATTCACGTGTGCACACAGCTCCATCACCGCAGAGCTGCCAGACAAGCGATGAAAGTCCTCCAGCCAACTGGAGTCACTTTGTGGACCCGGCTGCCTCTGTCCCTTGCGAAGGTCAACTGGGAGACGCCGCCGCCTCAGCCGCCCAAAAGCAGCTCCTGGTTATGTTAATCGGCCGATTCGCACAGTAACCGCAAAGTGACCGGCGACCTCGACACACCGACGCTTTCCGGACTCAGCTGCCTTCGTTTACATGGGGTCAAAGTCTTGTAGTCTGGGCGGTTTTCCCAGCCCAATTTGTCTTCTCCCCTGCGGTTGTTTTGTCACGCAAACTTGCCGGTTCCAAGGAGGTCACACTGAGCCGTGAGAACTACAGTCGCCTCGGTGGTAATCAGTTCTAAATAAACTGCCTGCAGAACGATAATGACGGCGGCAGTGGCGGGGAAGCAGGATGCTCTGCCCAGGCTGTGTTCAGGACTCACACACACGCAGGGGCAGCATGTCTTCCAGGCCCAGACAGAATACTGTAAAAACTAAAATTTCCATTTCAGTACAAAATAAAAAACCATTTCTTAACTTGGCAATTAGAGTTTTGCTTAAGTCTTTTACAGGAAACTACTTCACTCGCACAGCAGGAAACAGACCTGAATAACAGGTTTTTTCTCCCAGCGTACATTTTCTGCTGCTGCCGTTTGGACTTTTCAGCGTCTGTATTTCCAGTCCCGCTGTGCACGTGAACCACGGCCGCGCCCGTTCTCCACCGCAGTCTGTCACACAGAGCTGAGCTCCAGCCCCGTGCATCTCCCCGCGTGCCTCAGCGCTGCTCCCAGATGACGGCCGTCCCGTAAGCCTCCCTGTTCGTCGGCCACAAGCAGGAAAAGTCAAAATGTTCACAGCGGAGTCTTTCAACAGTCTCAGTCCCAGCCTGCAGGTTTGAGAAAGTGCATCGCGATTTACATTCAGATGCTCTTCACCTGCCTGTTTAGCTTTAGTGAGCAGCTGTGGGTCCAGACCCACAGTATCGGGTTTTGTGCTGTATTCACTCAACTAGTTACGTTTTACATGCTAGAAATGACCAGCAGTGTTGTGTTTATGTACGTGTACTAGTGCACTTGTCTGAACTGGGGCCCCCCTCAGGTGAGCAGGACCAGACCAGTCCTGGGGTGGCAGCGTCCACTTATCCGATGTCCCCAGTTTGACTCAAGTGCACTTAGAGTTATTTGCCCACTTCTACAGCTGGAATCTTTTTACTTACTTTTTCCATTGTACGTTCCTTGCTCAAGGGCAGGAGGTGGGTTCTTTGAGGGTAACATGTCAGCTGTAACGACTACGCCCCCTGCAGGCTCTTTCAAAAGTGTGAAATAGCAGGGAGCAAATAGGGGCATCAAAAGCTGCTCAGATCCAAGATCACTTTATCAGCTTATATATTCCAGGGTGTGAATATCTGACCGGGACAGAGAAGAGAAGTCGGGGACTTGTTGTCACTGTAACTCTGCAGACATGCAGGGCACGTGGCGAGAAGGAGAGTGAGATGGATCTTTTATATTCTGCTTACTTTTACAACATGAATAACCAATGGAAAGGTTACACCTCACATAACTGAGCGGCAGAAGACGGTGTCAGGGAGTGCTGCTGTCTTGCCGGTGAAATTATTCTTATTACTGTTATTATTAAAATTACACAGTGGACACTTATTTCAAAGCAAGTAACACGGCTTATAATTTTACGTTTTCATGCTGGATACAGAGGAAATTCGGGTTAATTCGGGTCAAGTACTTGGGTGAACTGCACAATGCTGCAGCCACTCCTGGGACAATCACGAAACATTTTCACTCACAACTTCTACTACAGGCTGTCGTTCCGAGGTCCTGGACGGTCAGGAAGCCGGTCGCTGGCCCAGCGTTGGGGGGAAATGTAAGTGATGCCTCAGCAGGATGCCAAATGAAACAAGTCATCCTTATAGTGAGGAGAGTAAACAGAAAACAGGTGTGGAGGGCTGTTTTTGACCCCTCCCCCCCAGCACCGCCCCCACATGGTCCCCCACCCAACACTTGTGGGTAGTAAAGACAGGATGCCTTCTCGACGGGATCTGCTGGACCCTTGGCCACGACAACGCGTTACGGCCAGTTAGAGGCACGTTGCCTTGAGGGATGTGCCTTGTTCAGTCACGGCCGAACCCTTCGCCGCATTGCAGGAGACGGCGACGCGGCCGTTGTCCCAGGACACGTGACCCGTGTTAAAGCTTCTCACTGTGATCAGTGTAACAATAAATATTAAAGACTATTAATGACCTGACTAGCCCTTTACATCCTTTTCATCTTCTTTTCAGTTCCACGGCTTCACCACACAATCTATTTATAAAATGGACGCATATGGTTTTTATACAGATTTTTAAACATTTTATACAAAGAGGAAATTATAGCAAAAAAATATTATTCTTATTTAAAATTTTAAAATCTTTCCTTTTTTACAGTTTGGTGTAAAACGGTGTTAATTTCAGCTTAAGGCAAAAAATTTTCTGTCTCACCAATGACACGGAAAATTTATTTAGTGTAAAAAAAAAAAAACTGCTCGGCTGATAAGTGCATCGCAGGGCCCTGAAGTGACCTCCTCTCCAGGTCACTTTCAAGCAGAAAAAGAAGTGTTTCACCACCAACAACGACTGGAATATTAATGCTGTTTCTCCAATGAATTTGCTCAGGCTGTCAGAAACAGAGTATTATGTCATTACAGTGTTTTGTCCATCTCAGCTGATCAAACCTGGGACAAAAACTCATTTCTACACCTTCAGCGTGCTATATACTTGTACAGCGTAGACTATTATTATTGTTATATTTTGTTTAGCTGCATTAAAGTGTGCAGCTCAGTAGTATGTTTTAACATGAACAATCCTGCTTAAACGTGAGCGTGAACATTATACAGTCAATATCATTACTATTCCTCCTCGGCTCCCTTCCGTAACAACAGGAACGTGTATTTTATTTATTCAGGCTGGCAGGGACCCGAGGTCCCAATTATTAAAGACGACCAATTTGGGGACCAGTTCAAACATTTACAGAAACGCAGGTCGTCGCTATTGACTGTAAATATTAAAAACCCAGCTTGTAAAATGAGTTACTAGTTCCGGGGGCCGAACTGCAGTCCAAAGGTGAAGATGGTGCTTCATTTGTAAAGCTGATTTCAGAAGATTAGTACAAGTATAGATTACTATAAACAGTCCAGCTCTTAGAAGAGAAAACCTGAGATCACGACTAACAAATGTGCAAAGGTTGCGCTCCATCATACTGGAGACCGTCAGAGATCTGAGCGCCATGTGAGCCACCGAGGCGCAGAATGTCGGCGTCCCAGGGACCGTGATGGTGCCCCAGTTAGTTCAGTCATTAGTTTCCGAATTTAGCTCAGAGTCCGGTCTCTGGCGGAGCCTCGCTGCACCACAACCCCACAATCCCCTGCACCGGGTGTGGGGAGGTGTCGCTTACAAGATGGGCCTGTCGCGGTGGAACCAGCTGGCTCACGTGCTACAGAACAATAGTGAAACAAACTTGGATGTAGGGCAGTGCTAAAATCATGGACGAATCCTTAACCACTTTTTTTTTGCAATCCAGACCTGGAAGCGCAGACTACTGTTGAAAATGACAGAGGAGGCAAAGCGCACCAGTTTTCACTTCCACCTCAGTCTGGTAGAGCTTTTCACTGAGCCCTGTAGGCCAACAGCTTCTCCTGGAGTAAACTTAGCATTTTCAACAAGCAGTAACAGCCAGCAGCACCAGACACACGCACGCACGCACACACGCATGCACACACACACACACACACACACACACACACACACACACACACACACACACTCTCTCTCTGCTCCACTTGAGTGGTGCGCAGCCAGTGTCTGAGCCCCACATCAGCAGCCGCCCCCTGAGGTGTGAAGCTCATTCATAACGGTCAATTGAGCATCACCACCCCCCCAGCCCCCGTCCCACATCAGTAAGCAGACCCCCCTGGGATGAGCACCCCGCTGGATGAAGCTCTCCTTCTCATGTGCACGCCTGGGCTTGGTGGAGGGACGTGAAGTGTGTGCTGAAAAGGTTGTGAGTCCCGCCCTTGTGAACAAAAGCAGGACATTTCTGCGTGATGTTCACAAGACTTCAACACCGCACCTCCTCCCCTGTACACGTCCATACGGGGAAGGCATACGGGTCATGACCCCATTGCTGAGGGCTTGGGCTTGTTTTGCCCTCTGCAGAAGTTCAACATGCTCACATTGATCCTGAAAAGAAAACTCTCCTGCTTAATCTATAAACGTAGTTTGTTCTTTATGTGCAGCTGTTGCACCATTTTTAATATTAAAGTTGCTGAAATAATGGAAGGAAATTTGAATCCTCCTTAAATGTCTGATTCTATAATTGTTACTGATAAATTTACTAAAAAAAAAAAAACTACAATTTGCCTGTCCAATTTAAACTGGCTTTTTATGCAGCTCTGAAATCGAAATGTTTAAAAGTTTGTGCTGCACAGCGGTCCTCATTCGCAGTTCTCCGTCTGGCACAACAGATGTACCGCTTTTAATATTATTTCCACAGTTGAAAACTTACTTCTCTACTTGCTCAAGTTTGGAAACATTCTGTAACTAAAGTATGACTGGAAACCTACAAGTGCCTGTAACATCTAAAGTAAAGGGTGTAGAAATTTTCCCTCATGTTTGTCAGTTAATGTCACCAGTTAAACTACACAGTTTGTTAGAGTTGCGTTTACTTTCTTACCGTGGCCTACACGTGTCACCGTGAGTCTAACAAATATTTCAGTCTGGAAAACGCATTAATTACATTAATTTACATTTTACTTGCAGTAAACAGACAGCATGTCTATAAATATCACGAAATAATAAATCCGATTTCTCACTAAGTGCCTTTTCTTTCTACTACAAAGTTTTTAGCAGTTGCAGAGCCTAAAGTGACATTTTCAGTTATTTCCTTCTCGGAAAATGAGGGGTGAAAATTGTTGAGGCCCTAGGGAATCAGACCTTGTGAGCTTAAGGGAGGGCATCCAAGCATCAAATTAAATCTGTCCTTTTCACTTCCAGCTGCCAATCCTGACAGATGGATCCACAAAACCTGTGCAATTTGTCTGCAATTAGTCATTTGCAGCAGGCAACTGCTTACCGTAGGAGAACTTAGGGAAGGACTTCAATTCTTACTGTGTAAAAATAAAAAAAAACACTAATTGAAAGCTTTCATTTACACTGCCGAATGTCTCCAGAACAAATAAATACATATACTGTATCTTCTTAAAATTCCCTTCAATTCTCATTCGAAGTTTTTTTTTAACGTGATGTACATGTGCCACTACTGTGCATCTCACAGAAACGGACATGTTAGCTGGGACTCAGACCGGCAGTCCAGCATCCTCAAGCTGGGCTGCAGGGTTAGGCGGGTGACAGTTCCATAGTGACACTTGTGTGACCAGTCCTTGGTGCTTTCAGGGTGGAGAGGGATTCCATGGATCAGGGTGAAACCACAGATCCCCTATAGGAGTTACTTACGATAACGGTGACGTGTGTCACCAGTGCCCTGTATGTCAGCTGAACTGATTAAGAAATACAGGGTCCCTAAATCCAGAGGCAGAGTTTATTGTGGCAGGTGGTCTGATGTGGGTTTATGGAGAACTTCTGAAACCAGGAGCAACATTGGTCTAAAACAGATTCAATCTGCAGCTCTTATTAAAGCCTGCAAAGGATTCAGCAGTTCTGAGGGAGAGAAGGAGCTCATTGTATCACATCTGATCCAAAACCAAGATATTTTGGATGTTAGATGTATAACAGTCGTTACATTCGCTGTTTACATTTACATTTTTCCATCTGTGCTTTTATAAAGATATATAAACGCCCACAAACACAAACTTTGAAAAAATATAACATCATCTGCTAATAATGGGAACCAAAAGTTATTTCAACAGTAAACTGCACAAGTACTTTTTTAATTAAAAAAGGAATTTAACAAAAACAGATGAAAACTGGAGTCTTTATACAAACGCAAATCTTTCATTAATTTTCCAACTGAAGTGGGTTGCACAGAAACTGTCCACCACCGTTAACCCCAAAACACAAACCACAACCTGTCTGTTCTCAAGTGCATCTGTACAGAAGTCATATTCCTTCACCATGAGCCCTGTTGGTGACACACAAACACACACACACACACACACAC
Source organism: Arapaima gigas (assembly GCA_900497675.1). Taxonomy (NCBI): domain Eukaryota; kingdom Metazoa; phylum Chordata; class Actinopteri; order Osteoglossiformes; family Osteoglossidae; genus Arapaima; species Arapaima gigas. Next base: position 947,345 of record UFQX01000158.1, on the reverse strand, counting down.
ACACACACACACACACACACACACACACACCAAGCCACTGACCTCCTTCAGGAAAAGTCCAGCTATTCATAAGCAGTTTTCAGCACCAAACATCACACAGTGCACTTGTACGGGGGGTGAGGTGTGGGGCCAGCAGCACCCCCTCCACCTCTTGCTCTTTATTCCTCCTATCCGTCAATGAACATGACTGTCAAATACGGCCCATGATCCATGGCCCAGTAAAGTCCCATTTTCCAAGGTGTAGACTGAGGATCAGAGTCACCAGGTCTGGGCCTGAACTGAACACAACTGGAACCAGAAAGCAAAAGCAAGAATTCCACCCACACTTGTCTGTAAAACTGCTGGAGTCAGACATGTTTTGAGGAATCGCCAAATATCTTGTTCAGATAATTATCAAGCTAATTTGGGCATTAGAAAGTGCCATGGTTCTGAATTAGTATGTTTATTACTATAATTAGCCGATTAACATATTTGGGACATATTGAATCATGAAAACTTGAGCATCATTTGGATATTTGCCTCTAGCACCTCATAGTGGTTCCATATGCAACTACAATATGGTTTTTTTTCTTGTTTAAAATGTTTGTCTTTCTACAAAACAGTAGCGCGCGCACACACACGCACACACACACACAACACACACACACACAAAACAAAGTCTCACTAACAGATTTGAACTATGCTGGGAGTCCAACCTGTTTCCACCAAAACCAAATATGCAGAACCACCGTACCTTACAAACACTGCTGAACAATGGGTTTGCTACCATAAAGGTTCTGAGCTATAACAGTATCAGTAACCTATAGAATTTCAGTCTACAGCCAGTAGAACATATTTTCTTGTGCAGTTTATCAGTTGTGAGAAAAGCTTGTAAACCTGTTGGAATTATTTGGATTTCAGCACTAATAAAATATGGTCTGTTCTTCATTTAAAACATGACAAATAAAACAGTCACAACAAACAACATTTTAAGTTTCTATATCTATAGTGAGCAAATGTGTAAACAATCAAGTTTATTGATGGAACCTCTTTTATTATCAATAACCTCCACCAAACACTTTCTGTAGCCGCTCATCAGACCTATACAGTTGTTAGGAGGCGCTGGGGCCAATTCCTCCATACAAACCACTTTCAGTTCACGTACCTTTTTGGTGGGTCTGGTCTGAACAGCCAGCTTCAGGTCACACCCCAGTGTTTTGGTAAAATTCGTCTCAGAACTCTGACTAGGCCGTTCTAAAATATCGAATTTGTTCTGTTTGACCCACTACTGTGGACATATTCCCGTGTTTTGGTCATTGTTAAGACCCAACTTCTTTTGAGTTCTGGATCACAGACGGAATCCTTGCCGTTCTGCTGTAAAATTCTGTAAGATGACTTGGATTCATTGGTCCCAACATTGCAACTTTTCCAGATGTTAAGGCAACAGGCGAGCCCCACGCCATTATTCTTCCTCCACCATAATTCACAGCTGGCATGTCGACAGTATGAAACATTTCGTTTTTTTTTTCAGACATAACATTGTATAGTATTTCCAGAAAGTTCAGCTTTTTTCTCATCTGTGCACAGAACACTGTTCCAGAAGCGCACTGAATCGTTCACGAGATCTTTGTCAAACATGATACAGACTTTTCTTTGCTGGAAAAAAATACTTTCCTCCTTGGATACCCCCATAAATACTACTCCTATTCAATGGTTTTGTATGGCAGTTTACCAGAGCACAGATGCAAGAGATGCCTGCAGACCCTTAGCTGCCCCTCGAGTTCTGCCACTTGTTAGAGGACTTCACTTTCTGCCAATACATTGATGTTTGTAGACCATCCACTTGGAGGGGCAGTAGCAACAGTCCTGAATTCGTTTCATTTGTAAATTAATTGCCTGACTGTAGACTGATGGGGACTCAGGTCTTTAGAAATCCTTTTGTAAACCTTCTAAGTTTTCTGAGCTTCAACATCTCTTCTTCTGAAGTCCGAACGTTTGAAACACAAAACACCTTTTGAACAACCATATTTCACCGCAGCAGAGTTTTGTTCCAGGTAGCAAGTGTTATGGCAAAGCAGGTTAAACCGACACCTGAATTAACTGGAACACCTGACTCATTGATTCCAAACCCTAATTTATCTCATCATTTTTTCAAGTTATCAGTATCCTACATGTTGACACACTTTTCCATCAATCTTTAAACCATTTGCTCAGTATAGACAGTGTAAACTGAGGTGTGTGGTGTTAGTTAAATAAGACAGGATTAAGAACAGATTACATTTGAGGAGCCATTTGTGGTGAATTTTACAAAAATCCAAATTGCACACTTTTTCCTCACATCTGTATATATAGTTTAACAGGTCTGGGAGGTTCTGAAGTGTTTTAATATCAGCAGTATCAATATCAGTTGCCCCAATACAGAACTGTACTGGTTTTATCCCCCCTCATTATCATGATCAAATGAAGGGTTTCTGCTTGTCCCTCAAGCTGCAGCAGATTCTCTACAAATCTTTGCCCACATTAGTTCTTCTGGAGCTCCAGTGAGGTGTCTGAAAACAGGGGTTCCCTCCTCCAAGAACAGATGATAGAAGGAATTCATGTCACAAGAAGACTTTCACACGGCATTCATGGCCTTCATCGTACGATAAAGATGTCTGTCACATTTTAATCTATAACCTGCTCTAATATTCTGTTATTTTAACATTAAAACAGTTATATTAATGTTACCATTAAAGTAACGATTCATCAAACATTATCTATGCTACCAAGGTCTTTCTCTTATGATTTTCCACAAACCCCAACGCCATACAGTACTGTGCAAAACTTTTAGGCAAGTGTGGAAAAATGCTGCAAAGTAAGAATGCTTTCCAAAATAAAAGTGTTAATAGTTTATTTTTATCAATTAACAAAAGGCAAAGTGAATGAACAGAAGCGAAATCTAAATCAAATCAATATTTGGTGTGACCACCCTTTGCCTTCAAACAGCATCAGTTCTTCTAGGTACACTTGCACAAAGTCAGGGGTTTTGTAGGGTTATAGTCAGGTGTATGATTAACCAATTATACCAAACAGGTGAGAATGATCATCGTTTTCATATGTCTCCAGTTCTCCAAGATGTTTGGAACAACCTCCCTGCCGAGTTCCTTCAAAAACTGTGCAAGTGTACCTAGAAGAACTGATGCTGTTTTGAAGGCAAAGAGTGGTCACACCAAATATCGATTTGATTTAGATTTCTCTTCTGTTCATTCACTTAGCATTTTGTTAATTGATAAAAATAAACTATTAACACTTCTATTTTTGAAAGCATTCTTACTTTGCAGCATTTTTCCACACCTGCCTAAAACTTTTGCACAGTACTGTACATATCAAGTTTCTCCTCCTTTTACCTCCCAAGAGGAACACAAATACTGCACATTATACTGTATTTGTCCTCTGGCTCGCAAGTAAACATTGTTCACATCTCCGTGGGTTTTAGCTGCGTCTTTCCAGGTGTCCGAATAAAAAGTCTTCATTTGTCGTTTTCTAAGCTCTATTGATGTTCATTTAAGCACGAACAAGAGGACTCTGCTCCCTCCTTCTTCTCGAGCTTCTCGCCACGTCAGTTTGCCGGAGACGCAGCAGCAGCGCAGCGGAGAACTGAGCCCATTGCCAGGAGCGCAGACTATAGGAGCATAGAAGTTAATCAGGATTCTGAGCACAAGAGAAGATACAGCCCTGACAGACATGTTTTCCCTCCCCCAGCGCGACACAATAAAGGGTGTTACTTGTGATCAATTAATTGGGAATCAAACAGAAAGAAAAGAAAAGTAGTTGTCAAAAGTGGTTTTTGTCCAAGTTTCGCTTTAATGTAATCTAGTACTATACGGGTCCCTTTAATAACTGGTGCCAATTAGTTTGTGGTACTTCTTACTTACTGATGAAGCAGTCTGCACATTTTAAGTAGAAATTTTCATAGTGGATATGCAAATTATGAATAATACATAGAACTACTATAATTATAATGGCTAACTTTCTAAAATAAACCTCTGAATTAGTGTAGCGTGTATGTTAAAAACTTGGAGCTGGTGGGTTGTCTCGACAGAACAGTTTTAGTTTTGGAATATATTTTACTCTCAGATTACAAGTTAGCCAGCAGGATACAGGTACCCCCAACATGCAAATCACTGACTTATGACTTGTTGTGCGCCAGTGAAATTATTTGCGTCAAAGTTTACCAAGTTGCAGTCAAGTTGCTTTCATTATATCTGCTGAGTTTGAGTGTAAATTGGTTGAGCTGTAATTTTGTTGAGTTTACCTAGTAAAGTAGTAACTAGAAAGAATCTCGCTAAGGGATAGGAGCCATCCAGCTACCACCTGTTACCTGTTTGTCTGCAACGTGGAAGCTCTGCTCAGACATCACCGCCAACAAACTGAATGCACAAGTCAATGACAGCTGCACAGATGACCACAAAGTGAGGTATAAACCAAGGAGGCGAACTAACCCCACTGCTGTTCTGCACAGGCCTAAAACCCCTCATCCATCACTGAGAGTGGCTCTCCCATCAGCCACCTCCTGCATACGGGTGACATCAAGCTCTAACCAAAGTCTGAAAGAGACACTGACCCCCTGATCCACCTGGCCAGGATCTACACCGAGGATGTTGGGATGTCATTCAGACGTGCTAGAGGGAAAGTGATGAAGACAGAGGGAGGAGAATTACCACCAGGCCTCATACAGACATGCAGGCCAACTCCAAGTACCTGGTGATCCTCCAGTCGCACGGGAACCACGAGACAGACTGGGAAGACGGCAACATTCAGATATCTTCATACCGGACACAAGAGCCACACCGAGTTCGCTGGTCGCGCCCCCACCCTTTTTCACCTGCAGTTACTCCCTCCGCACCTTCATGCCAAATTGTGCCTGATGCTTGTCGGAAATCTTCCAGTTTCATCTCAGTTTATCTACCGCGTGTATATCATTTCTATTATTACATTGCGGTATATTTTTGACAAAGAAAAACAACTGTTTATTTAATGTAGCTGTTGACATTTATTCGCCTTTTCATGTGTTTTGCTTGAGTTACTTGAGCAAATGTGGGGACGACTCCAGACCCATTTGAAACTAAAGGTACCGACATGTCCAACTTACAAGAGTCCACTTCACTAACCAATTTCCAGGGACGCTTTATGCAACCCCATCACCGCCCAACGCGACACATTGATTTATGTCCTTTTAGTCGTGAAAGTGCATCGATTATCCAGTCAGTAATGGTTTGCTGCACAGCAGGCGTTGCTTTTTTAATCAAAGTCAACTGATCATACACAAAATTTGGCACTTTGACTAACTGCCAGTAGCCCCCCTCTCCCCCACTGCAGACCACCTCACACCACTTGACATAAGCACACACACCACACACACCAGGAATCGCTGAAAGAAGATGTGACTTGCGATGAAACTGGCAGAAGAAGCCGAAGTTCCTGCCGCCCTGACAGTGTTTATCAGTTGTCTCTCCTCCACATCCACTTTCATACAGTTTACACGTAGACCCTGGGAGGGGCTCAATCTCACATACTTTATAATTGGATAGTGACCCAAAAAAAACTTAAATTACTTGAAAGCTCATTAAAAAAACTATATTTTTTATATTTAGATGAGGTTAATTGACACGAGCACATTATTTAATAAGTGCAGTGACATTTATACCTATGAAAAAACTGCAATTATCTCCACATGGTTCTATGGAAGTTATTTTTCAGACAGTGTTGTGAAAGTGACTGAGGGTGTGTACATATATTATAAACCTGACCACTATTTGATAACTAAACTTGTAAATGACTGTGCTGTAGCAGTGTGGGCACGTCCATATGAGTTCAAGGAGACAAGACACATCAAGGCAATAAGAGAAGCAATGCAAATAAACTATTTTTAGCCATGGCGGTTTTCAAGTGAACAATAGGCCTTATGCAACAAGGAACTAATAAAACCACAGTTAGCGATGCATAAATGTCAACAGCTGATGCAACGCAGGGGCAAGAGTGGCACTCGGAGGAGCTCACTGGCTACAGTCTGTCACCCTGTCCACGATCTCCACCAGCGGGCCTGGGGTCAAGCTGAGTTCCAGCACCTCATCGCCGCACAGAGGGGACGGCTCTGTCATTCAAGCTGTCAGAGAAGAGGGGACGCCGGGCTCAACAACAGCGTCCAGCTCACTTCTGAAAAAATGATATTATCAGGTCCTGGACAGTTGTTTAGAAATGGGTGTGAAACAGGTTTGGTGTGTGGACTTTGCACGGGTTTGAACTGTAGGAGGAAAGAATTCCGCACACTGTGTGTGTGTGTGTGTGTGTGTGTGCGCGTGTGTGTGTGTGTGTGTGTGTGTGTGGGACACCAGTTGTATCAACAGGTATATATTTAAAGGGAGTACAGTTTACTTTATCTAGCACGGTAAGGCATCTTGGATAAAGGTGCCACCTAAATACCAATTTGCAGTCACTCTATGCTGTGTTGGAGACAAGCGTCTGCTGAAAGAAACGTGAACGTGGTATTTTTATTTAGCTCCACAGCAGAAGCAGATGATTTTGCCAAGTGGTTTAAAGTTTTGCTAATTTATTCAGCCACATATTTTAGCCAACTATTTCTGGTTGAGTACCTTCCTCAGTGTGGAGCCTGCAGATAAAAACTGCTTTTACTAAACCGCTACCTTAGACGCCGCCACACAAATGAGAAAATGACCGTTGAAAGGTGTCTAATTTAAAAAAAAAACTGGATGTAAGATAAACTGTCCCACTGAGGACTGACTTTGTGGAAAAGGCCCAACACTGTAGAAGGAGGGGAGTGGAGCACTTTTATTAGTCTCACGTAACAAACAGTGACAGTTTAATTTGCCACATGTTACAGGACTGGGCTCCTATCGTCCTCCCTGAGTAAACGGAGCAGGCGTGAAGGGGTTTGTCGCACAGCAACACGCACATCCACATGCTGCCATTGTCACTGTTCGCGAATATTCCTCGACGTCACCGCGAGGACCGCGTTGCTACGCTGTTTCGATGGTGCTTAAGCATCCGTCAAACCGTGTCACAAGCTGCGTTTCCAGAAGCCGACTGTGTTCTTAGACCCTGCTGTCATAGAGGCCACCTAATTCTGAATCTTTCTCCCAGAGCCGCAGCTCTGCCATTCAGCCCCGTTCATGAAACGCCTCTTGTTAGGGAGCCAATGGCATTTCAAAGTGCCGATAACAGGCAGGTGACATGAAGAGGGGCTTTTCATTATCTGATAGAACATGACATGCAGTCACCTTTACTGCAACGCGAGCTGCAGCCCACATGCATTAGCAGCAAATAACAATTTACCGACTAGATAATGCTAAATCAGGCCCCTATTATTATCACATTGACCTCCTTCAAGTAAAACATTGCTTAACTGAAAAATTGCGCGGAAGAGGCACTGAGACCGAGCTACGAAAATCCAAGTTCTTTACATGCTAAAATTAGTGAAGACAGAATAAGCACCATTACCAAGTCAAAACTCTGCATTCACAACACTTTCTTAACTGGCTTATAAGCTCCCTACATTTCCTCTGCAGACTCATATTAATATGCACAACATTCACATGTATTAACTTATAAGCAGGATTTCTTATTTAAGGAAGCATAAGGAATCGGAACATGAAACAGAATAGCAGAATTAATAAACATTCATTAAATTAAAACATTAACAAAAAGATTGCGGTTATTACTTTGCGAAGCTGCGGCTGTTTCTACATCAAGACAAACTAACCGAGAAACAGAAATTCTTTTCTGCAAAGAGCTGCGTGGCAGCGGTGACTTGTCTGCTGGCTGCTAATGTTCAGTTAAGAGACCTTTGTAAAAATGCATTTTAAATGCTCTAATGCAACTTCCCAGATAGTATGAATAACCAAGATTATGCAGAGAAAACATGAAAATGGCATCTGTGAATTTTGGAATCCAGACAAAGGTGCTCCTCGGTTTGCTGTAATAAGTATCATCAGCTACCAAAGAAACAAGTTGTGCAGTTCCACTGTTTTCTTGAGCGATGGCCTTATTAAAGAGGACTGATTCTCATTAAAGTTAAATGAAGGTGTCATTTTGTGAACAGCGCTAATTCATTTCCCCTGTATTGAGTACAACGGTTATTTTCTTTTTCGCACATGCGATACATTCACCTGTGGCTGAGCAACTGCAGTGGGTCCTGACGTACAAAATTTCAAGTAACAAACTTCCAGCCATTAAAATTTGTTTAGAGGTATTTAATAGGTTTTTTCTAAAAAAAAAGAGGGTTTGCAAACCTATTCAAATGGTGCACCAAAACTGGGGGTGTCTGCCAGCCTGGACTAGGCACTGCTCAACAGGAAAGACTCCAAAGGTCTGTTGCCTCCTGCTTTGCAGGGCTGTCATATTGCTCACATCTACATTACATTCACTCATTTAGCAGATGCTTTTCTCCAAAGAGACGTGCAAGTCAGAGAGAAAACAACATTTCACCAACAGATGGAGAAATACAAACATAGACAAACGATTCTCAAAGTTCAGGCCAATACCACCATTTTCCCTGGTGCACATAACACAAGTCGCTGCATGTAGAACTAACCATGAGCTCTTGCCCTTCTCTGTAACCATAGATTTTCTCAGCAATAAGCCAAGTTTAAGCAACAAACTACCTCTATACTGGTGTTCATTGACTTTATAATCAGCGGGTTAGATTGATATTGTTTTCAGTTTTCTTATCTCCATTGAACTGACTATAAAAACCTGTCGCTCTGAATGAAACCAAAGTAGTCTTTGAAGTAGCAGTTGAACGATTATTTTACGTTACACGGAGACTATTTCTCAAATTGAGACCCCAACTTTCATCACAGCAACAGAAGACTCTGCTAGGTAACTCCTTGGGTTGGAACTGTGGGGCTAAAAGGAAACCTTTGACTTCTTGCAATAGCAAACCAGCAACACAATTAGAGAGACCAAACCTTTTAAAGTTTTTGAAAAAGGAACAGAGAAAAAGCAAACCATCTTAATTCTAGCAAGGAGGAATAAAACAATAGCATAGTAAAAATGACTTGGAAGGACAAGTGTATAAGTGCACATTACCAGTTGATATATTGGTACATATATTGACCAATTGTCTAAGGAACGATGTAAATTATGCTAAATATACTAAAGGATGATGTACAATAAAATACTCGGAATCACCAAACATCAAAAGGACATTTTAATATATTTTCTAATAATCCCCAGAACTGGGCAGGGAAGCTGAATCACGTTTATTTTGGGCTGAGCTGAACACACCACGGATGTAATCATGTCACAGTCACACAGTCGGCATTCTGTGAGATGGGATTCTAGGTAACTCTCTGAAGGTAAAAACTGAGCAGAGAACAAAAAACCGACGTAATGGTATAAGTACCCTGAGCAATGTTGTTTTGATGAACTTACCGTCCGCTGAATTATTTAACACGCACAGAAAAGATGTATGTAAAATGAACTCAGAAATCACACCTGATGACTAAGTGCATCTGATGCTGCACTGCAGGAGTGTGTAGCTCAGCTAACAGCTCTCACACAAGGATCAGTGGTTTTGTAAGAACACATTAACTTTGCCCTTTTCTCAGCTCTTTGAACATGCAAGTGATTCCTCCTGCCCATCCGCATTTCTCAAAAATTCTCAGAAATTAAGAAAAATGTAGCTTTATTTCTTCCCTTCTTTGAAGTTCTCTATTTGGGTTATAGAAATGGTGTTTATTTGGACAGTGTTCAAAAAATAAAAAATGCAAAATGCTGGTGGCCAGAAAAAAATGGTCATATCACAGACGTTATTTAGCCATTAAGACCTAGAAGTTTTTTTTCTCTCTTGTTAGCTGAGAGCCAGTCAGTATATGATTCCTGTTGCATCCTGTGGCCTTCATTAAATATATTAAACGGAAAGTAGAGAGTGAATCTTCCAGCCCAGGGAGACGACACTGAGCATCCCGATGAAAAGAAACACCACATACAGCCACTCTGCCATATCTTTCCTCATACAGCCCTGTTGAAGGAATCCCACTTCTTCCACCAGTGAACCTGGCTCCCCTTTGATTAAGTATCTGCTTGATCTCGACTGCAGGCCTCAGAGGACTTGCTGAGTGCAGAGGGAAGCTGGGAATGGTGGAGATGGTTTAAAACCTTCCTTCTTTCACCTGACTAAGGGAAGACACAGAACACTGTCTCTGAATCGCAAACAATTGCCCCTCATTCCAGAACATCTTTAAATGAAAAAAGTAAGCAAGGGAACATTTCTATTCCACTTCTATCAGCAGAGATGATTATATGACCCTCCACATACTTTAGTTACCATGCTGCTGTTCCAGTTTAATAATGACCAATAATCTTAAAAAGAGATCCTTGCAGAATGTTTACTGCACTGACAGTGATATAAAACCAAGCTTTACTAATTTTCTCCTGCCCACAAAAGCACAAGTACAATTTACATTCCCAGACAAGTCCATTAACACCATCTTTTTCCAACCTCCGAAAAGGTCTAAATGAGATTTGTGCTGGGGTGTATATGTCAGCTTTAGGGAGGCAGGGAGCTTCTTATTCTCCAAGTGTCTAGTGCCAAAGACCTGATAAATCAGCAAAATCAACACACTTCAGAAACACTTTGCTATCCAATATGGTCTGAATTGCCTGAACAGAAACCAAACCCCAGTCAGGGCCACGAATCAATGTGATGTTTTTCAGCATCCCTTTATTTGAAAGACAGCGAGACCCCCCCCCACACACACACACCAGCACCACCGCCAACGCCAACGCTTTCCCCATCAAGCCAGCATCAGGTTTCAGCTTTCTGACAGCACCCTGAAGTCTGATGCAGATTCCAATACTCAGACCACCCTTCTTTCTTTCTTTTTTTTTACTGGAGCCTTAATGTAATTACAGGTGAAATAAATGATTTTGCTGCCCGGTGTCAAGAGCTCCGTGTCAGACTATGCGTCAGATTTGTTAAAACTGCTGACATCAAGTCGTAGTTCTCTTACCACTCGGAGGTCGAGTGACTGGAAGCAAACTTTTCTGAAAGCCTGTCTGTCCAGGCTGTCACCCCTGATATGAATTAAACAGCTAATTTTACCCATTAGCCATAAGACAGGTTTCCCTCTGGAGTACAAAACAACCAAAGCAAATGTAGGTCTTCCATTTTTCTCATATATCCCATTTTTCTGCTGCAGAATCCTCTGCTAATCAACCAAAACTGTTTTCTCATATTAAATTTAGTGGACAGAGTTACAGCCAAAAAAACAACCAATATATACACAGTAATTTAACTTTCTCACATGAAACCATGTTGTTTAGAAAGCTTTGCAAGATTATATGGTGTCATAAACATAGAACAAACACATTTGTACTTCTATGAACTGTGTGTGTGTGTGTGTGTGTGTTGTGGAGAGCGTGGCCCAGAAGGATTGGCCATTTTTTCCCTGCTCTTTGCACCATGAAACATCAATTCAACGAAATGTATATGATAGCTGGACGATTGTGAACACAGTCTGACTTGTTCATGAGTTCATACCTGGAAATATTCACATTTTCTAGCAACAGATTGGAAATTAAACTTTGAACCAAAACTCTAGATCATACCAGACATGATGTCCAGATAAAGTTCAATGCTGTATCGTTGTTCCCTTGCGTGAGGTGTTTTAATGTCAGAACCTCACCAGTTTGTTGTAAAAAGGTGGTAACTTTTGAAGCGGTGCAGCAGCAGCAGCCAATTGCTGAAGAAAAGTGGGTTTATTAAAAAAAAGCTGATTTAATTCAGTAGGTGTTGCAATGGAACATAATAAGAGCTTCTGTTTGTAAAATCCTCCCCTCTGCCTCAGGAGAACTTAGACAACTAATAAATAACATATATTCCCCAAAAATTACAATAACTTACTCAAATACCCTGAGGTCCTTGAAAAAGAAATCACTGCCAGCAGAACAGGACTCTGGCTTGGAGCAGGATTTTTAAAGACTGCAGACTGAGTCACAACGGAGGTGCAGCCAGCAGAGGCTTTGTCTTCAGTCACAGTAGCCCAAGTGGATCAACAGATGTTTGTGCCGCACCCTGGGAGCAAAGGTAACACCCTGACCAGCAGAAATGGGTTTGTAGCAGAAACCAGACCAGAAACTGTCAAATATCAGTTTGCTTTAATACTGTCATGCAGTTATTACTCTTGAGAACATTTTTCCCACATATAGATTAGTAAGATTTACATAATGATAACATTTGTTGGTCAATTGCATGACCAGAACCACTCGTGAAAGAATGGTACGGTATTTGGAAACAATTTGTTGTTGATACCCCCCCCCCCCCATTAACTGGTCTTGTTCCTAAAAAAAGACCAAATGTTCAAAGCAGATGATGAAATTATTTCTCATGAAAAAAATTCCAGCTCATTGCAACACCATTTAAAGTTCACCTCAAAATGATGCCTGATCTCTTAAGAAAAAAGCAACGGATGAAGTAAAAAATTTCACAAGGTTTTACTTTTTTAAGCAGCTTCCAGGAAAGTGAATAAATAAAAAAATAAATTTCATTTTAAAAAATGACCTCATATTGGGATCCAAGCAAATATTAGCATGAAACTGTTTGTGAAGCATGAAGCAGTTCACATTTCCCATGAAGATCAACCAACATGACCAACAAAACTGGTAATCTACAGGTTCTCCATTTTGGCTCTCGTGTTGAATTGATCACCTTCCCTCTCAGGACTGTTCAGTCCTTCTCAACATTCATCACCTTCGGACCCACATTTCTCCTGCTCTTCTAAAGGCTCCATAAACTTGCATCACTCCATCTTTCACAGTCACCTTTGAGCTCCATTCTGTACGCAGCTTATTCTGCAAAAACGGTGGTACTGGATAAAGCGCCGGTACTGCAACAATCACATGTCTGCAGCTACAGCTCTTTGCCTGTTGGTGAAATGCACTTTTGTCCACTCCGACTTGCACGTCACTTTAGAGAAAAGCAACTGCTAAGTGAATAAATGCAGAGAAACAGAAGGGAAATATTCACCCAGTAAGAGGCTGGCTGGCAGCTGAGCTGACTAGAAATATTACAAAGGCCTAAATAATTTTGGTGCGAAATGAACGTATGAAAATACAGAGCGAGATACAGCAGGTGGAGATGGACACTTTGATGTAAGATCCTTAAAGAAAACAAAAAAGTAGATCACTTATGAAATTGCTTTGCTGCGCTTTTGAGATATCACTCCCAATGGGGGCGCTAGTGAGGCAGTGGTGTGGTGCTGGTGAGAGGCTAGTGAGGTGCTGGTGAGGTGCTGGTGATATGCTGGTGAGGTGCTGTTGAGATGCTGGTGAGGTGCTGTTGAGTTGCTGGTGAGGTGCTGGTGAGGTGCTGTTGAGATGCTGGTGAGGTGCTGGTGAGGTGCTGGTGATACTCTGGTGAGGTGCTGGTGAGATGCTGGTGAGGTGCTGGCGAGGTGCTGGCGATGTGCTGGTGAGGTACTAGGGAAGTTTTTCCTGCAGGAAACTGACACCACATTCCAGAGTGCTGACAAAATTAGACTGAAGTGCGTTGTGTGCGAGTGAAAGATGCAGTAGAATTGCATCCACCTCACTGAGAGAACTCTCTGGAAGCAAGAACATTTGTAGCGGAGGATCATGGGAGAGGTAACCCAAACAAAGCGCCGGTGACACCGGTCAAATGCACCAAGCGCTGATGTTTGGCTGCTCCCACATGTGATCTCCTCCAGCAGAGAAAGTAGCTGTCATTACTGAACGGCGCTACACAAAACCTGTGTTTAAGAGACCACAAAATGGGTACTTTTTTAACACCCCCCCCCCTTTCTGCTGTGCAAACTTTTTTTGTTGCTACATTTTCTGTAATTTTTCATCATAACTGTCATCCCTTTTTAGCTGCTTACTTGGCAATTTTATCCAAAGCCACTGCAACACTATTTTATACAGCCGTTCGGCCTGCGCACCTTGAGGGTACGACTGCAGGGCACCCTCCCGTGGTTTGACCGGCTGTGTCGCTAAGTGATTTGCTACCTGCTGCCATTTTGTGACGATTTACAGCACTTTGGTTGTGGGAGGCTTCTGTCCACATCAGGACGGCTTGTGTCGGGACTAGAGTTGGCGACCAGAGATGAGAAGATGAGAACATTGACTCGTAAAGGGGTAAAAGGACATCTGAAGGAATGAAAAGGAGGCTTGAACACTTGACACCCATGTCTCACAGAATTCATCTCTTGTCTACAGTGGGCCAGCAGGCTGACACCACCCACCCCCCATATCTGCGGTGCTGCATCTCAGCCATTGCATCAGTTCAGGCCACTAGAGTCAAACCATGAGATCAATTGGTAATTACAGCATCCATTGCCCTGTCTCGTTGTTCGCTGGCTTCCCATTAGTTACCCATCAGGCCTGTTGTTTTTTTAAACTCGTACTAACAGCAATTTTCAGACCTTGCACATGACCACAATCCCCCAACCTCCTCCTCTAGCCATCCTGCAAAGCCTGGCTCCTTCACCCGTCTTGTCAAGAGCGAGAGCTACGCCCCTTTTCCTTGTGCAGTTTCTGTTTCTCTGCCTTTTTACACGTGTATGTAAACGAGGATACGATTTCGGGTGACACAAGCAGGCGTCTCCGAGATGGATCACACACATCAGCCCCGCTACTGAGACTGAATCGCATCACACGGGGCTGAGGAGCCTGAAGACGAAGCGCCTGCCGTGGTGCCATTGCTCGGGCTGCTTCAGCCCAGTTCACACGCAAGATTTTCCTTCAGTACTGAGAAGATAACTGTGCTGGACTTGAAGCAGAAGTAAAACATCCCCAGCCGATCACAGCTGTGATCTGTGTGCCAGCTGCATGTGCAGTGAGGGGACGTCGTTTCCATATTCATAAATCATTCAACGCCCCCCCCGGTTTCCCCACGCCGGACTGCTTGCCTTAGCAAGATATTCACAGCGGGTGGGGGGAGGTGGCATTAATTGCACCGAATCTTCGCTTCCCAGCACATGCAAACCCCTTCAGACTCGCAGTCGGAGGATAACAACAGACCCTCAAAAGTTTAATTAGCGAGTTGTGCTAATTTGGTTGGAAACAGAGCTCGGGCGAAATAGGGCAGGGGATTAGCAATCGGGAGCTGAGACGACCGCAGCAGCATTAAGTAAAGTTGGCCTATTTTAATTGTAAATTATCTAGAACAAAACTTGATGAGGCATATTATTCGGCATGCGAAGGAGAGTTATTTTAGGGCCCGGAAACCCTGTTGCTTTCTATTCGGTTCCCGTGCAGCTGACCGTTGTGATTTATTTGTGTGATATGTTACTGTTCGTTGTTTGCGGTTTTTAACTGGCTTTTGGGAGGTTGTTGGAGACTTTTGCGCCACTCGGGGACCACAAGACAAACCCGTCACGTTACGGGGCCTGTTGGGTGGGAAGAGGCTTTGTTGTGGTTTGCTCAGCCCGTATTCGTGAGGTGTGGCGGCAGCCATGCAGACATGCAGAATCCGTGGCAACAGCTGGCTGAGCGCATCGTTTCTGTGCCCCACTCATCTCCCAGCATCAGTTCTCACATCTCCTCAGACACTGCTCGGTTTTCTTTTCTTTTTCCAGGAAAGCCTTGCCTGGCAGGAGATTAATTGCTGCAAGGCTACTTTCAGACTGTCCAGCCCTTCCCACAAGCGTCTTCCATCCTACCCCCCCGGTCTCACGTGGAGAAGGGTAAACGAGGCCTCCGATAGGAAGTCTGAGTGGCGTTGGGCCGAGTTTCAGACGGAGCCTTGGACTTCGTTCAGAGTCAGAAGCAGGTGGCTGGTAGCCGGAGAATCACCCCTTTGTTTGATCTTCCCAGGGAACTGTGGATCCCAGGCAAGCGGTCGGCCAGACGTCACCGAGCAACTCGGAGGAATATACAGCACCAGCGGGGCACAAACAAGCCGACAGCAGCCGTTGTGACAAGTACAACCCAGTTACACCAGTTACACTCTTCCTGTGAGTCGAAGTTTTCGCCGAGCAGAAATGGCTTTTTTTACTTCGTATACCGGGCACTAAAATGTCCGTGTGGGGCGCCTGTCCACCTGGTTTCTCCTTAAGTTTGCACTTGTGAAATCTTGCATCTCTTTTAATTCTTGGATGTAAGAGACATGGGCAGCTTATTACATTATTTATTGCTAACTTATCCTTTTCACATTAACAGCACTGATGCTGTGGCATCTTGTAGCTTTTTATATACCGGCCTGTGTTCACAATTTAAAAAAGCTTTCGTTATTTTTTTAAATTACATTTATTTTTGATCACTTTCCTAGAAGCTGCCTAAAAAAGTAAAACCTTGTGAAATTTTTAACTTCATCCGTTGCTTTTTTCTTAAGAGATCAGGCATCATTTTGAGGTGAACTTTAAATGGTGTTGCAATGAGCTGGAATTTTTTTCATGAGAAATAATTTCATCATCTGCTTTGAACATTTGATCTTTTTTTTAGGAACAAGACCAGTTAATGGGGGGGGGGGGTATCAACAACAAATTGTTTCCAAATACTGTACCATTCTTTCACGAGTGGGTCTGGTCATGCAATTGACCAACAAATGTTATCATTATGTAAATCTTACTAATCTATATGTGGGAAAAATGTGCTCAAGAGTAATAACTGCATGACAGTTTTAAAGTGAACTGAGGCTCGACACTCAGCGACTGGATTTAAAGCTCTGCTCACAGTGGTGCCTCCAGAGAGGGGAGGAGCTGCAGTTCGGACACTTACTGTAGCACAAGTACCTCATCGGTGTGAAATAGAGAGACTGGAAATTCTATACAATCCAGAGGATCTAACCAAACACGCTGCAAAGACCTCTACTCCCAGAATGCCACTCGGCCTGTCACGTGGCCGTCCACTCAGACAACAGCAGCACCGCAATCCCAGTTCTGCCTGCAACTCGACACGCCGGCAACTTGGGCAGGACACTGGGAGGGAAAGTGCTGACTCGAATTCCTGGCCCCGATCTCAAACTCCTGCATCAAATCGGGGCCTCGTTTCTCCAAGCTGCTGACTCAGACCCACAGCAATGTCAGACGGCCCTCTGTGGCCCTCACCCCTTCACTCATCCTCAGTCTGCAGGCAGTTGAACGCTGTCACCCCCAGAGGGGCAGATGGTGGTGCCGGCAGCGCCACCACACTGACGTACTGAAGATCACTCGTGTGTGTGGTGACAGTGCTGTAGGGCTCACCGAGGCGTGAAGAGACCTGCACTAACTCTCCTGTGACGCGCAGAAGGCAGAAGGATACTGGCCCCTGTTCCAGCCATCTGCTTTTCCAGATCAGCGCGGTGCTCATATAACCAGAGCACAGTTAACACATGCCGTTCAATACACTTGGACCACGTATGCAACGGTGCTCAGAAAGGATCGAAATATCATTGTTCAGAAACAAATTGTTTTTATTTATCTCCCATCGTCAGATGACATCATGGGACTGAAAACTTGGTTTCTCAATTTCTTGTTGGTGATAAAAATCCAAAAAAAAAAATAATAATCATATGCATCTATACAAATACCAACTTGAAGTTTGTCATGTTTGTGATTTAAGCCGTGCTGTTTTGCTACTTTGTTGGGGGTGCTTTTAACTTTTCTGTCGAGGGACAATGTGATCAAACAAGGAAAAAGTGAAAAATTTTAAAAACCACCGACTGGTGTTTAGTCTCCTGAAATATAGGTATTAAAAAATAAAAAACAAATAAACAGACATAAATAAATAAATAAATAAATAAGCACATTGCTGGAGAGGGGGTCGCAAACACAGGGGTTCAAGTGTGACTGTTTGCCCTCCAGAATGGAGTCATGAACATTTTCCACCAACTGAATGAATGAATTCAATTTCACAAGGGTGTAGAAGCACATAAACAACAATGTGGCAACAGTGAGGAAATATACGGGCAGAAATGGGACAAGGACTGAAAGAAATAAACAAAAAATATGCACATTCAAGGAAAAATAAATAAGCATCTTGAGGGTAAATGAGGGGAGGGGCGACACAGAGGAAGTTCTGTGAGATCAGATAAAAAAAGAAACAGCAGAAATCACGACTGAATCAGTACAAAGAAGCCAAAGAATAAAATAAAACTAGAAACATTTAAATACAAAAATGCAGAGCTGCTGAAGCTGGCTGCCACCACGTGTGGTGCCATACACCCCACGGGAAGGGGGGGGGGGGGCTCCACAACGGGTTAGAAAGGGAAATCGGGTCCCTAGAGTGTCAAAGTGACATCTGTAGGCCCGAGGTGTGAATTGCACCAGGTCATCACACCAGGGACCCTGTTCATTTAGACCACCTTGACCCTCGGCCACCTCTCCAATCGCGAGACAGGGGCTACGAGCATCTCATACGCGTACGAGGCAGAACGCCAACCACACCACCAGCAACTCAGCAGCTGCGCTAACACATCATATGAAGCCCTCTGTCAGACTTATCCATCTCGACTGATCCAGGACCAGTGAGTACATCACCCACATCCCACCCTGCGTGTGGCAACAGGCCCCTGGGGTGTCAGGTCCTGCTAGTGCTTTTTAAACCATGGCCACAAAGTGCAGTTTTGGAAAAATATCTGTTAAAGTGCCAATTACACATCTGCATCGATACATGAACACGGACAAGGAGAATGTTTTATAAGGTCACCTGGACGGACATGTTCACTCAGGGCAGACGGGTCAGAAATTGTCAAAAATCAAGCACATGCTGGGAACCACAGCTCAACATTGATGCCTGATGATCCAGCGGGCAGTTCTAGTCCTCTTTACACATGGAAAATACTAAACACCAACCAGGTTTACAGCGCCTGTTTGGTGCTGTTGACAGTCAACAGCCGACGGTAACGGCACCAAACGGACGGCGACGGTAACACCACTTGGTATCCGTGCCCAAGGGCTCTCTCCGGGGAGCTCAACATTTTCGATGCCAGGGGGACAACCGGGAGATGCTAAACCCACATAATCCCATTTGCATTTGCTTTATTAGTTGACAAACGGCACTTCAGTAAAATCGTAACAAATCGCCCAGCGCTGGCAGCAGTAATCATATTAGTTTGTGATTTTAGTGCCTAATACGTGTGTTATGCAAACATCGCAAATCTCATAAGCAATGCATTCTGACTCCTTGTGGGTATTATTACAAACATCCCAAAATTCCCATTTATCAGCGGCCCTGCAGTTTTCACAAATAAAATATAAACATCCTAGGATATAAGGAGAATTTTAAAAGGGGACTTTAAGGTTGATCAAAATCTCAAGTTTAGTTCCTCCCGAATTCATTGTGAACTTAAGCAAAGATCCAGTCAGGTCATTGCATACAAAACCATATCGGTGTCAAAGAAACAGAAACTTTAGCTATTTCACCGGGTTTCGATCAATAAATATTTTGAGCCTTAATTTCTTCATTAGGCTTTAACTGTTGCCATAGCAATATTTCAGCAAACTACAGTACAGCTTAAAACAAGTTATATTATGCATACTAAGAAACACAGTCAAATTTTAAAGGACCAGTAACATTTGTATAACATAACACATCTATGTTATACATATTCTTTTTTAAATGATCAGACAATTGATCAGAAGGTGCTGATCAGCATGAATTTAGAAAATTTGAGTAAATTTTTGCTGAAATGGTTTTCAGCCACAGTGCTGGCAAGAGCAGGTGGGCAGGACTCAGCATTATGTCACCAGCACGGTGGATGAGGAATAAGCCTTGAATGGCACATGGCACCTCTCTCTCTAATCTGCCCAGACATCTCCATCTGTCAAGCGGGGACTTCGGTGCTGTCATGGAAACAGTTCACACGACACGAGTGACCGAAATCCCAATTCAAATCGCAAAGATAAAAAAACCTCAGCATTCAGTACTTTTTGCCAGAGTCTGATTAGTCCGGTATAATATCACTGATATCTATATATACATCTCATATTAAAACTGAACATGTAGTCAAATACGGAAAAATTTTGGCCACATTGCTACTTTCCATTTTCATTATTACTGTGTGTTTGTTTCACTGATGTTTTTTCTCCAAAGCACCGTACAGTTTTAGGGTACAGTGATTTCCCATTTATACACCTGGGACACATACATGAGTTCAGGGTAAGAGCCTCAGTCAAGGGACCTGCGTTAAGAAATGGGAGTTGAGTCCTTTGCAAGGTGGCAGCTCAACCCGCCCCCTCACCTATGCCCCCCCCCCCCCGTTCGTGTTTTGTGACACATGGTTAAGGCCATTCAATGCAGATTTGAGTTTTTTTCTCCCCATTGAAACACCTTAGACTTTTTAAGTGGGCAGATTAACTTTAAACACTTTTTAAAAAAGCTGAACATCTTCATACCATCCCTTAAATGTCAGGATACTGATGACGGTCCAAATAATGCAGGAATCAGGCCTGTATTCGAGCTGCTGAAAGAGCTGCTGCCATGAAAAATCTACGTTGCTGGTTATATTTCCATGGTAGTATCGCTGAAAAATGTGTGATATCAGCATGCACACATTATCAGACATCCCTATGGCAAAGTGTTAGAATTGTCAAATTTTTCACATGCAGCAACAGCTGTTTTCTGTTTTTTGGATTTTCCAGTGGAGTCAACGGAACGGAGAGGGGAATCGCTGTCATTTGGCTCTTTACCGCGTGCCTTTGTACTGAGGCCTTCATCACAGGGGCTTTAAATAAAGCAGGCGCACACATAGTGGCTCCTCAAAAACACCTCTCTCCTGAAGAAAAGTGCCACGTCTCTCGCTGTGAAAGCCTCAAAGCGCAGGAAGCACAAGCGAGAAGAGTACGGCGGTCAGAGGAGGAAGACAAAGGAACGGAGAAAAACGCGTCCTTTTTGGAGAACCCTCTGTTTAACGGAAAATTGTTTAATCCCTAAACTCTGAGCAAAGCAGAGTTTGCGAGAAGCCTTGACATTCTGAAAGGGGGAAGAAAAAAAATACTTGAGTATCACGACACTTAAACAAAATAATAGCATCAGGGAGCGAGGAGAAAAATTCAACAAGACGTTAAATATCAGGGGATTTTCTCCATCCCACATGCAAGGGGGGATTCTTAGTTCTTCTTAAGTTAACTTCAGCTGTATTTGTGAGGGTTTGAGCTACACACTGAAATAATATTCTGAATTTGCTGTTTATATAAAAATGAACCTCCACTTGGTAAATGAATGAGCAGCAATGAGTTATTCTCCACCGCTGCCCTTCCAGCACTTATCTCCTCAACTCTGTTCTGCAAACCGATGCTAAAATACCCCTTAAATGGAAGGTCATCGCAAAGGTCACATTTGCATTTTTTGTTTTTTTATTTAGCTGCTGCTCTCCTCAAAAACGACTTGCAATGTTATATTTGTGCCCCAAGGATAACCTATTTTGTACAGTGTGATATTTTTACCAGGGCAAATCAGGGTAGGTGTGCTGATCAAGGGTAGGACAGCACAGCAGAAGCCAGCACGATCCCCGCCTCATCGGGCGTTTATTACGACATGCCGATAAAGCTCCTCCTTTCGCAGAACGCCGTGGTTCTTAAGGAATAACCTCAGCCTGTTTGTTCTGAGGCGAC
This sequence comes from Arapaima gigas, assembly GCA_900497675.1. Lineage (NCBI taxonomy): Eukaryota > Metazoa > Chordata > Actinopteri > Osteoglossiformes > Osteoglossidae > Arapaima > Arapaima gigas. Next base: position 925,815 of record UFQX01000158.1, on the reverse strand, counting down.
GTGCTGTGAGGTGAACCTCGAAACTCGCCGGCGCACAGGTGTTCCCGAGTGCAGAATCAGCATGGGCGATTACCTTTGTTGTTCAACTTGTCATTTTTGTCACCGAAATAAATGGCAACAGTGAGTGCTAATGACTAAGTGGCGCGGCGTGGCGTCTCCTCCGGGCTCCCTTTGTGCTCGACCCCATCAAAAAGAGTGCAGCATCTGCTCCAGTTCGCCCATGAATAATGCATTGAGGGAAAAACAGTCTTTCAAAGCGTGCTCCATAAGAAAGGGTTCCTGCACGGGGGTGCGGTGGGGGGGGGGGGTGCTGTTGGAAAAGCAGGCAGGTTTGCAGGTTTGTTCTGCGTCCCAGTCATTCTTTAGCAGAATCAATGAGCGATAATAGGCTGGTTCGCAGAGGACGGCGGGAGGCCTTGAACCGTTAAACAACGACAGGTCGTGGGGGGGCTGAAATGTAAACGCGGGGCCTTCTTTGCAAATCTCTGATGATGCAAACAAAAGGGGATGAAGATAAGGGGGTCTGTGGGAGGAGTGAAGCCTCACATGGCTCAGTGAGCCACTGTGGATGCCAGATATCGGTTTCTTTTTTTTTTTTTTGCTGTTTGTCAGAAGATAAATTAGTAAACAAAACAGCACTTAAATAACTGCGAGCAATATTCCGAGAATGAAAATTCAAACGCATCTAATAGATTTCAGAAAGACAGAGTTCAGTCATTTTGAGAGTAAGTGACCCATGCAATTAATTCCATTATTATAGAACTGGCATGTTCTCTCACTGGATTCCCAGCACCTCCTTATCTCAGTCACCCTTCCCCCTGAAAACAGATAACCTTCTGCCTGATATAAATATATAAACTGTGTGCTGCTTAGATTAATTTTGATGCGCAATACCTGTAGGTCACAGCGATATAATTAGGTGCGATGCCCCAAAGGCTTGATATTGAAATGAAATAGCAAACATCATATGAATGACTGACTTTATTAACTTTTTGTTTCTATGCAAAAGACAAGTTTGCAGACAGGCCATTTTAATTTGTTTTGCATCCCTGGTGAAACTGGATTAATATTAAAATCATTAAATCTGTTTCTTACATCTCCGTGTGCATCTCGACACCTCTCGTTAGACATCGGCATTGTACGCTCACAGGCCATTTTATTAGGAACACCAGTCTAACACTGGGTTGGCCCCCTCCCCCCTTGTTCAAAGAACAGCCTCAATTTCTATGGATTCAACAAGGAGCTGGAGATTCTGCTCCATGTTGACACGATGCATCATGCAGTTGCTGACAATCTGCCTTCCTACTGCGTCTATTGAGTTCAGATCTGGCAACTGAGGACCCACTGAAGATCGCTGCACTCATTGTCATGTTGACGGAACCAGTCTGAGAAGACTCGTGCTTTGTGACCTGCTGGATTATCCTACTGGAAGTAGCCGTTAGAAGATGGGTAAATGGTGGGCAGTTTGGGACTGTGGCGTTCAGATGTGTCCCGATGTGAGCCAAGAAAACCTTCCCCACACATCACAGCACCACCACCACCAGCCTCAGCTGTTGACACAAGGCAGGCTGGGCCCATGGCTTCATGCTGTTTATACCAAATTCTGACCCACCGTCTGCGTGTCGCAGCAGAAATCGAGATTCATCAGACCCCTCTCACCAACCAACAAAGCCGCTGCTCATTGGATGCTGTTTTTTTGCTAGGCTCATTATAATGAAAAAATGGTCTGTAAAACGCTTCAGCAAAAAGTTTTTTTTAACAAATTCACAACTCGCAATTAACGCCATAACCGAAACCCATGTGTTTGCAGGCCTTCGGAATTCTGCTTTCGATCTGTAATGATGGTGGCCGTGCCGAAACTTAATAAACCCAAGACTAAATATGCTAATAATTCCAAAAATATTGTCCTGAAGCATATCAAAGATTGTTTTTCCCTCTAACAGAACATAAGTTATTAAGGTTTTAAACTGCAACGGGAATTCATATTGATCGTGTCGACCATGAGGGTTTGGTAATCGCATGGATCTTTTCCAGCTTATTTCTGGTTCTCAACAATGGGATACAATAAAGTTAAGAATGTTTTTTTGTGAGACTCCCTGTGTTTCCCCGTTTGGTCCTGTGTGCAGAACTGCATCCTCTCTCTTAGTCTTGTTCCCAAACACAAACACTGGGGGAAATTTACATGGAAGATCATGCTTAAATTTATTAAAATTTTCCAGAACACCGCAGTATTGTACCGATATGTGCAACAGGTAAAATGATCGTGCAAAAAGGTAATAAATTCTGCAGTTTAATGGGATGAAATGGCAGAAGGCACAAAACTGGGTAAATAAAAGAGTTAAATAGGTGAAGTCGCACCATCAGAATTAAGCATGCAAATCCTTTCTGGTCAAGCTTTTCCTTTTCCATTCAGCTTCCCAGCAGCTAACAGAAGGGAAATGCAGTGCTGTGTTTTGCGACGTCACTAAATCAAAGTGACTGACTCGGACAGCGGTGAACAAAGCGAGATCTGCCACAAAATTGCTGCTTTCGTCCTCGGCGTGACGGTGCAGGCGAGTGCTCCACAAGGAGATCAGCCGCACGACGACTGGTCCTGGAGATACCTCCAGAAGGTTGACCTAATGGCACAGTGGTGAAATTTCCACAAAACCGCCCAGACTTTGTCAAGCGGCTTGACAAAATATTAATTAAGCAGGAGTAAAGTTGACAGCTTTCACCTTGATAATTACAAGCCGTGACAACAGAGACGGCAAAATCAAAGAAACTTCACCTGAGCTACGCCGCAGCCTGTCTGACGGGACTCGACATGATTTATTGTCTGGCACGTCACCTTGTTTTTGGTTGAGACAGCTTCATGGTCTTTGTCTTTGGGCTCACTGCCGCCACATTAGTCCTGGGAGTGTAATTTCCTGCCTGCCGAAGCTTTTATCCTACAACAATGGCGCATTAACACCTTCAGAAATCAGACCTCGGGCAGCAATAAACTGAATTTCCTCCACTGCTGGAAACAAAATTCTAAACATTGCAGAACACAAGAAACTTTAGTGTTTTAATATTTTCTGATGGGAAGCAGCAGCTGGGCAGGATTCTGCTGAATATCCATTCGTCAGAAGATGGGAAAAATCGCATGGCTGCTCTAACTCTAGGTGATATAGCTTTTCGCATCAATTGCTGTTTTGTTTTTACTGCGTTTAGACACGGTGCACTGATTTTCTTGTCAACAGTGCATTTCGCTTGATTTCTGAAATATACAACAACGATATTCGCACTATGTACTGAATTACTACTTATATACGTTCTGCGTACCATGTGCTACCTAGTTGTCCAATACTGAGCGTGTCAGGATGGAGACGCCTACCAGTCACAGGGGTTTCATAAATGCATTAAAAGTATTTTTAAAAAAGGCTGTTCAGAAGATACAGTAGAAAACCCAGTGAAATTCAGCCACATTGCTAAATTTGCTTTCTTGACACTTTTATGCAGCACTCAGAAGCATAAATCTCAGATTCTGCTGCTCTGGCTCTGCTGCAACCACAAGTTCTATGCATTAGTGAAAGAAACAGACTGCGACTGGAGCTAGTAGCTCTCCCGTGGCACACAGGGCATGGCACGGGTCACGCGGGTCCAGGAAGGCACCGTCAAATGACTCCCTCGGCTCCCATGAGGCCTTGCTATGCCGCTACTCACCTGATAAGGTGCAGCAACATCGTCGTGTTCTGCGCTAAAAGCCCCGCCCTTCTCTTAGACTGAGGCCAACTCTGAAATAGGGCTTCTTTAAGCAGAATTTAATAAACCAACAAATTTGTGGTCTAGTTACAAAGTTAATGAACGGTGTTCCTGCAAACCAATTGACCGATATAAGCCATAAAAAAGCTTTCTGCACCATCCCTCTGAAGACGTGTTTTTGCAGTCTCTGCTGAGCCATTTGCTTGACAAGTATGGGTCTTCATGGCGCTAAAAGGTAAAAAAAAACAAAAAACCACAACAATCATTAAAAATTTAAGTGTAAACATTTTACAACTACAAAAAAAAGAAAAATTAATTTGAAAAGTATTGAGAACCAAGGTTAAAGTGCAGGTTCCTGGGGTTTTTTCATGGCTCTATAAAAAAAACATCCCTCCATCCATCTATTGATTGTTCCATCTGTCCATCCATCTGTCCACTCACCCCTCCACTCCATCATTCGTTCATCCAACCAGTCCATCCGTCTGTCCAACCTGTGATATATGCAACCAACCATCTGACTATGTATTCATTTATCAGTGCATCTATCCAGCCATCCATGTGTCCATCATCTATCGTTCAGACCCTTTATTTACTCATCTATGCATCCAATCCATCATTCATTCATCTGTTCGACCAAACCATCCGTACCTCTGATAAATTCAGTCCACCGTCTGTATCTCCATCCATTTATTACTGGATACATTCATTCATCCTTCCATCCATCGATAACTGCCTGTCCACTGCAAGGCTGCAGCCCATCCCAGTCGTGATCCAGTCGCAGGACAACCATGGAGTCTCTTACAGAGGCACACAGTCAGGGCAGTTTAGAAGGCAAACATCTAACAGGGTTTTGACACAACTGAAACTTTCAAAAATCACAGCTCTTCCCTGCAGCTCTGTTAACTGTATCCTGTGACTTCATTAGCAGCCCTGACAGGTTACGCAGCCACCATGGACACCTGACTCCTTACCACTCAACCCCTGTCTCAGATGAGCCGTGGCCTGGGAGAAGCTGACAGGCGAGTGTTGGAAATGGCTTAAACAAGTCACACTGGAAAAAAAACTTCCACTTCTGAGAACAATTCTCATAAAGAACTTTTTCTAGAAAAACAACACATCTGCTTTCTCAGATGCTTTCTCATCAGCACAATAACACAAGTGCTTCTTTTCTTCTCACCGTAGTTTTTTTTTCGAAAGTCGTGATGTTTACCAATTTGAAATTATATTTAAAACTTGTAGCAATTCAAACAAATGTTTTGCAGCAAAACTGAGGCCCTCTTTTGTACATAAAAATTCATGCCGTAGTGTTGATCTCTACGGTGTTATGGGGGGCACAGAAATTACTACAGAGGTACATAACTTTGGTTTAGGCATCCTGGTCATGACCCTTGTTGTACTGCAGTCTGCTGAGGTGAAAACAGGGTATGAGGTACGGATGGACTTACAGCGCCAGTCATTAACTGATGGGAAGTGAGATTAGTGCTGCTGTTTCATATAGTACTTTACAATATAATAATCAAGCCATTGTTTTCAAAGGATCCAGTCTCAATCGAGAGCTTTTCAAAACCCACTTTAATTTCCTTGAAAATTCTGCCATTTCCACACACAGATTAAAGAAGAAGTAATTTCAAGAGTTATTTCTGTGTTAGGCCTGTAGCACGCAGCTCAAGTGCTTCAATCTAATAAAAAAAGCCAATGGCAAAATCATGCAAGTCTAAATCTGAAAGCAAGGGTTTAATTACTGTTTAGTAACTGGGTAGAGGACCGAGATGGGGAAAGCAAGCGAGCGCCCCACACGCCCTCCTCGGGTCAAGCAATCTGGCAGGTTACCGCAGGCTGATGGACACGAGTGAACTGTGTCAGACGTTCATCTGGGTACTGAACCAGTTGGTGGCTTCAGCAGAAAGTGGCACACTGAACATGTCAGAAGTTCAGCCTGGCACACTGGTGTGAAGATGCTGAACGTGGAACATTTTATCCACAGTAACTTTTCTCAGCACCTCAGTCAAGGGTTCAAAAATGCTGGCGTTTGCAATGTTGAAGGAGCAGATGCTCAGAGGGGTGACGTCCCTCAAGATTATCCCGGATTCCAGAGCCGCAAAGCGCTGCACCGACACAAAGCGTGTTAGTTTTTGCCCAGAACGTTGATAAACACACTGAAGACACCGAATGCAAGGAAAGCCACACTGCGGGGGGCTGAGAGCCGGACGTTGAATACACAGATACAACGTCCCGCCCCAGTTACTAAACCCTATTGTAGTTAACATGAGACTAAGCACAACAAGCCAAAACACTTATTACACAACACTGAACACACGCAATAAACATGCTGGGATGGGTCCACCATCTTGGGCAGAGCTTTTGACATTCTGGCCCCATGTAATGTTTGTATTTTTGTGTGAAACAGAGTGATTCCACACTTTAGTCCTCTGTTGCATTTATATATTATTAAATACAGTAATACCTGCATCAGTGCTTCTTATAGGTCAAGGTATTACTGTATATATCTATTGGCGTTTTTATTGAAATTTATGCATTCAATGTAGGGTAAATTTAAACCTTTCTCCCTGCAGGTTCATGTGTGAACAACATGTCATGATCCTTGGTCACCCTTACAGACAATGGCGGAAGCGTGTGTGCAGTTTATCCTGCAGAACACGTGAAAGGAATGAGCCTCGGGCTACAGCCCACATCTTTGTCTCTGTTTACTGGCCCACGTCCCAGGCCAGCATCATCTCAACACGGCGAGAAAAGGTTAATGGTTTTCTGCTTTCAAATGACACGGTGCTTTTAGGCCGGGAAAGCCAGCTCACGCCATGCGGCACTTGCTTTGCTTATAAGCGAATTAGAGATTAAAAATGTTACCAATGATGATCACAAGTGGAACACTACTGACACCAACACTTCTTGACTGTTTACTCATTGCTTAAACTACCTCCATTAGTATCACTTTATGTAAGAAACCAGATGCATTCATGGGATTAACTAACACATCACAACTTCCTGTGAACGTCTTGCTCATTACTCGCCTGACTTAAACTCAACAACTCCTAAATTTAGTCTGCACAGAAATCAAGTCACTTCTGAAAAAAATATTTGACGTTGAGACAATTCCATTATGTTCTTTAGCACCTACAGTACAGTACAGTCAATGAACAGAGGCAGTATATGCTAATCAGAACCTTTTTTGGTACCTTTTTCCCCCCATTATTACCCGGCTTCATCCTAACATAGTCATGACCAATTACCCAGTTCTCATGTCTCCTCAACACCCACGCTGACCCCAAAGGGGTAAATGTAGGCATACACCTCCTGCCGCATGTGCTGTCAGCCACCCGCTTCATCTCACTTCGGGCTGCTGGATTCCTCAGGTGATGTAACGTTTGGAGGAGATCGCTGTTCGATACCCCCGTAGGACTCCACCCACAGCCTGACAGGCTCCCAGTCACTGTGTACAACCAGGCCTTTTATCAAACCAGGGAAACACAGACCAACTGCACCCTTGCTATGTGACGCAGTGATTTTGCCCAAATCGGTTTTTAACATGGTTAACAACCTCTATCAGTATGAGGCATCGCTTACTGTCCCTCTGTGAAAGAATTTAGCCAAACAAAGCCAAGCTTGTCCAGTTCTGCTTTACTTTCACTACAATTTCCCACACAGCCAGTCTGGGTGTGAAAGCGCAACACGTCCAGTTGGGGAGCAGACCAGTGAGCATGAGGTGACCCTGACTCTGTCCAACAGAAACAGAAATATGGGGAGGTCGTCCCACCGCACCTCCTGGCGGGAATCTAGACAAAAGAATAACCCGAATAATAGTTATAGAGCGAAGTAGGAATTCAAATTATTTACAACACTGACCACAGAAAAGCCACTTTAAGGTTAAAACAGTCACTGGAACTGGGGACAATGTCCAAGACCCCCTAGTGGAATGTAAAAAGGACAACGATTGTTCAGTTGTACTAGATATAAGACAAACCGAACCTCTGATGCTCATTTGAGGGAAAACAAACTGCTGTCCGGTCTCAGCAAACCCAGCGGCCTGGTCACAAGGGTCCTCTGTAAGCCTGTGTGTAGGAGCTTACAGGAGGTGTGTGTGTGTGTGTGTGTGTGTGTGTGTGTGTGTGTGTGTGTGTGTGCCATGACAGTGTGATGAAACAAACACTTGTCAGTACTTGGGACTTAAGTCCAGGCTCACAGTGTCTAGATCCCATCGGTGTCAAATTCGTTTCCCAAAAGTCCCTCACATCTTCCATCCTTCCTGAGTCTTTGCATGAACCTTCAGTTCCTCCTTACACCACTGGGTAAAGTTAACTTACCCATTAAATCTTCATTAACTTTCTTGTGGCCCAAAGGACGATACGTAAAATATCCTTTCTGATGGCACAGCACAGTCTCTGACCATTTTTATGAAATTAGAACATCCACCAGTCATATCGTTCTGCATCCAGCAGAACATTGCATTTTAAACCTGACTTAGTGTTAACTCAGACAGGCCACGTACAAAGATTCACTTCTCATTGCTGACAGTGAGCCTAAAACCCTTCAAAATGACACAAGACCCAAGCAAGGAAATAATGAAAAACTGGCTTCATTAATGAATAAAGCAAAACAAAGTGCAAGATGAGATGTCGACACTGTCAGCCAGGCCACAGGGTATTACAGCAATCCCACGTGCAGCAACTCCATCGCCTTTGGGCCCTCGAAGGAGGACACACATCTCAAAATAACATCAAATTATCCCTTTGTATCTTCCAAGATGGGCTATCCAAACGCAGAAGAAATCTTGACCAAGACCAACCCTTTAAAACTTAACTATACTAAAGTGCTTGAAACGAGGGAACTGAATAGTACAAATACAGCAACAGGCTCTCAGCATCGCGTCCTTCAAAATGAGGAAAAATGGTCGAAATGAATAAAAGCAACATTAGATTGTACCTGAGAAATGTATTTCAGTCCATTCAGATTGAACTGCAGTGTAGTGGGGTGGAAAGTAGTGAGGTGTCGAAATTCTCCAAAGAAAATGTTTTGTTTTCCCAAGACCTTTTCCTGCCATAATTTGGGGCCTTTTTTGATGCTCAGATGACCAGGTGGGACAGCAGCAGCAGCGCCCCGATTTATGTTGGGGTCCAAAAGCGACCCGAGGTGCAGTGAACAGATGGTCGACTCGCACGTTGTCCACATACAGCTTTTATCAAATCTCAGTTTCCATAAAATCTCCTCATCGGCCTAAAATTAGAGACAAATGAATTAACCTAAGATCCACTCGAACCCACCCTACCAGCAAAACACTTGCGTTTCAAACTGAGAAACTGAGATTTTCTAATCCACTCTGTCTTTATAAAGTCTTTCTAAAGACATATAAATGTGAGTTAAAGCCCACAGTGGCAAAATGTGGTTTAACATTAAAAATGATGGAAGGCCAGTAAGAAATTGAAATTAATGAAATTAAACATCATTTCAGGAAAAACATATGAATTTACACTATGAAAAAAATGTGCATATTATTTGACTCTCCCCAGGAAATCACAAACTAATGGGAGGTTTTATGATATCAAATGGGGGCACAGCGTGACTTTGCAAAATATCGCAGCAGAGAGGCTTCTGAAGCGGTGCGACAGGTTGCCGTTCCCCAAAACCCACACAGCACAGCAAGAAAAAAGTCTCGGTAGATCATGAATACATGTATTCCCTCACTTACTCTTACAATTAAATCGCTGCAACATGTTATAATCCATCATTATATCCGAATTTCAAACACCAGAAGTAGTACAAGTTGACATTGTTTTGCATCTTATAACAGCTTCATATCAGGATAGAAGTGCTGAGATTTTCCATTTACTACAAAAAGGAGCAATAATTTTAAAAAAAAAAATTGTGTGTCAAAGCTGCCTGTTGAAAATCAAGTGGCAGTTTCTTTACCACATTAAGGCCTGCATGATCATACTTGGGTACCTATGCAGTTAAATAATAGTGCAAATTATTATGGATCCTCACGGTGAAGAAATTGCCCAAGGATGTGTGTCAACACATAATAGCGGCTTCCAAACAGAAAGCAGACGGTCGAGGGTGCTTCCCGTCTTTCCCCCCAGTGGAAAATTTTTTTTGCTCACTTTCATTAACTGCTTACAGTGGGTCAAGGTGGCCCATGATGCACTTTAAACTGAGAGCTCTGAACTGAGACACTTCCTATTAGCACCGAGTTTTAGCAGTTTGAAGCCACCTGTCATTCGGATTAACAGACAGGACCTCAAGCGATTTAAAAAATATGTGTTGTTAAAATGTCCTGAAATGTGCCAGAAACAGCAGAGAGGGGAGCATCTTGTCGCAAGAGGTCTCTGCAAGAATCCCTACGGCAAGAAAGCAGGAGCTCCGCGTCCCACTGAACTCTATATGACCTGAAACCAAAAAGGTCCCTGCAGACCTCCAGCTGGACCTTGAGCACAGCGACAGGGGACAGCAAAGTTGAACTTCTGTTAACACGACAACATAACGACACATTTTTAACACAGTTCTCCTCTGGTCAATAACTTGCAGAAATGCTACCATTTTAGGCCATGGAGTTGCCCACCAGGGAGCCCAGCCTTTACATCATGATATGCTAATAATAATAATAATAATAATAATAATAATAATAAAGTAGCACTGAGGTCAGCTGCTTCAGTTATGTTCTCATTTTTCTGCGGTTTCTCATGGGACGATACAGGATAAATGTAGCTGCACATATGAAGGATGCAGGGTCTGTCTCCAGACAAATTTGTTACCGCTTAAACGTGTTAAGAGAAGATAACAAATGTTTTTTTTTCTGTTACACACTGATGTACACTGACTGCGCGGTAGTAAAGAGTTGTTAGCATTTTTGCTGAAGCAGCACTTTGGTGAGCCAGCAGGGTTGTTCTGACCAGCCTACAGTAGTTCCTGTAAACACCTTCAGTGCTACTGCGGCTGCAAATGGAAAATATCGACATCAGAACCCAGGATCTCTTTTACATGGCAAACTTGTTTTTCGTGATTCACACAGTGGTTTTTGTGAAATAATTTGGCTGCTGTTTCAGATCCAGCTCAGTGTGCAGAGTTTGCATGTTTTCCCAGTGTCTGCATCACTTTCTTTCTGCTGTTTCCTCCCACAGTCCAAAGACACGTGTCTCAGTTTCATTGGTCACTGTGTGTGTGTGTGTGTTTTTCACCCTGCAGTGAACTGCAGTCCCATCCAGAGTGTAGTTTCATAGCCCAGTGGTTCTGGGATAGACTCTGGACCACTGGAACCCTGACCAGGGCAAAGCAGTTACTGATAATGGGGGGTACAATCAGATAGTTTGGTTAAAAATTGAATTTATGCCACATTTAGCTTTGTTAAAAGCAATAGTTACTGAATATATAATGAGTATAATATAAACATTCTGAGAAAACGTATATTTTCAACTACAATTTAATATTCATGTCATTTTAAATATTTATAAATGTAAAAATCTTTCAGAAGATTGGGAGATAGTATATATTTGCAGCGGAAATACAGCATCTGGTGAAGTAGCAGAGTTTTTATGACCCCCCATTGTGAGTGCAGATAAATGTGTGGTTATGTGACTCTTCAGAGATGCGCGCATTTCTACTTCACAGCACTGCTTCACCGCGCTCCTCCTTCACAGACACGGCATCATGCTTCGCTGGGGTCCATGCGGTGTCATTCACCAGCCGCAGCTTCTCCGTCTCCCGAACGGAGCAGGTGGACAAAGAGCCCGTCCACACAGGTCGGGCTGTGACCCAACATCCATCCTCCGGCTGCACTGCTCGACGTTCCTCGACCCAACAAGCCTGAAACGTGCGTTCGACCTCAAAGTTCTGCTGACGCCTTTTTTCTTTGTTTCCATTCCTTTCTTCCCCGCAAACACATGTCACACTCACGCCTTGCTAGGAAGTTCACAGAAACGCGTTAAGCCGGTAGGAGACGGCGGTGTGTATTTTCCACCAAAAAAGTGTCCCACGTCAAAGCCCCCCGACCCGCTCAGCCGCATCGACGTTGTCAACACAGAGCGGAGACTTTTGGAGAGACTCGCCGCGTCGACGGCACTAAAACACGACAGAACGCCGCTCTTTCTGGAAACTGACAGAAATGTTTAAACGGGCGTTTAAGAGCGATGGTGGGACGCGATGAAAGCGGGCGACACACCGCGAAACACACAGCGAAACACACGCACGGTCCCGCACAGCGCGTAACAAAGGAACAACAACGGCCACCTCACGGCTATCGACAGCCCTCCCGCGCTCGGCTGGCGTCCGCGCGCGGCACCGTGTGGCTCGGCGTGCGGGGTCGGCGGAGCGCGCGCACTGCCCGCATGCCCGCCCCCCCCACACACCCCCCGCGGTCCCCGGTCCCCGACTCACAGGATGCTTGAAGCGACGCAGCGAAGGCGCCGATCCAGCCGAGGATCCCGAGCACGAGCCGCATCCCCGATCCGGGAAGCCTCGGCATCTTGAGCCGCTTCGGTCCGGGATAAACAAGAGCGAAACGGCGCGACCCGCGTCCAGAGAGGAGGAGGAGGAGGAGGAGGAGGAAGCTGGCGGAGAAGAGGATGATGCTGCACCTCGGCGCTCTGACCGCGGACTCTCGCGGGCGCTCCTCATATAGCAGCCCTGGGACCCCCTCAAGACGCGCTCGTGGCCCGCATGGCTCGCGGCCTCGCCGCCTCGCGCTCACATCACTCAGGGCGGCTTCTATGCAGAAAAAGCGCCGGCACGCGCACAATGCGGGGAGCCTCGATCCGGTCGCTGTCCAGGTGCTGAAGTTGCTGATCGTCCGGCGACCCCCCCACTCCCCCTCCCCCCGGCACGCGTGTCGCCGCACGCCCCCCCCCCTCCCAACCACTCCTCATTCTCCTTACACCCCTCCCATTGCTGTGGTTGGTACGGTCCGCCGAGCGCTTCCCCCTAGAGATACGAGCCTGGGAAGAACAACCGAACCCGCCGACAGGGGGGGAGCCCCCCCCCCCCCCACACACACACACACACACACACACACACACACACACACACAGGACTCTTATAACCTCGTGTGTATTTTGTATATGCATGTCTAACGCAGATCTAAAGTATTATTTGGCCATTTATGCAAATATAAATTATAGCAACTTTAGTAGATGTCTGATTTCTGCAGAATATCTTGTTAAGCCACTAGCGATGGGCTGTAGTAAATAATTGGAATGCATTATCATATCCTGCCCTTGGGTGGAATTGCTTGTTTTTTCATGTTACAGAACAGTCAATGTATAATTTCAAGTTGCTGAAACTACTCAAGAGCAGCAAGAGAAACACCAAATGGCCACAATACATACAATCCTGCAGCACAAATACTAACATTATTTATTTCCTGCACAGTTTTTAAGCAGCTGTTATAGAGGAAGGCGGCAGCATAGCGGTTAAAGAGACAAGTCCTGAAGTGAGATATTTTTTGGGCCCCTTTTCAAACAAGATTTGGAGAAGGTCTTTGCCATGAATTGCACCTATAATACACACAACCCAACATGATAGAACAGGTTTAAGAAGTGACCAGGAAGGGCGCAGTTATGACTCAGGGTTAATTTTCAATCCCTTTTCCCATAACTATGAAACAGTAACCAGCCAATGAAATGCAGCAGCTCTTCCTTGATAAATTAAGAGTGAAACACCAGCTTACGGCACCAGACATAGCAGGTTAAATCTCTGACTTAAAACTGTCAAATTTTTAAACTCAGTCACTCACAAACACTCAAAGTTCAAACTCCTCTCCAATTTCTGTCCCTCCCAAAAATGAAAAAAGCCCGAACACTGAGGTGGCAGCACCACACTACACACCATTCACAGATTTATCTAATTTATTTGTCTTCCTTGTTTTTTAATACATTATTGTGTTGACTTTCAGGGTATCATCATCATCATCACCTCTGGAAAACCAAAAAGGGAGAAGGAATTAGGGGATCATTCTCACTATAGACATCTTTACTGTATTATTGCTACAGTTATATGTATGATACACCTCATAGGACCAATAGCCTCTTTTGTTGTTTTATTAGTATTGCTGTATTTAAGTACCGGCATATTTTTTACAACTGATAGAGCCAAAAGGTTAAGGGCAAATATCTCCATCTCTTCAGTGTTCTGGTAAATTGAAGAAAAACTTTTGGATATGATTAAAACTTACTTCCCTTTTCATTATCTGGCACTAAGCAATGAATCTGCTTGAAATCACCCCAAAGAAAACACAAACTAAATACATTTTTTGAAAAAATTACCTTCACGCCTTTTGTACAATGTTTAATATCTTCTCAAATTCGCTGGGAAATGACAACTGGTTCCTGCTCGGCAGACACGTGTTCCATCTCCGTGGGCCTTGTGTTTCACCCGGCAGCAGCAGTGCGTTCATTAGGAGAGGCTGGCAGGCGCTGCTGAAACACAGCCATGCGTTTGCTGTCGTGTCCTTCAAAAGCATATGGCTTCCATCGCCTTTCCTCTGCATTCCCCGCAAAACTGCCCCGAGAGGTGAGATTAAATCTGAATTAGCACACTGCTAATAATGTCACTCACGCTTGCGGTTCCCTAAATAAAGGAGGCCTCACAATATGGCACATCCGCCGCACGCTGGCTTGCCCTGCCCACTCGTACCTCATTAATTCTGACCCATTTCAAGACACAAGACGAATGCGGAAGGTTCCGATTTGCAGCCCCTGCTCAAACACAGCTGACTATTCAGCAGGGAAGGCGATTTCAGTCCTGCTGCTTTTTGCTCTTCTGGTGCAGCGAGGCTTCGGGGGTCAAAGTGAAAGCATATCTCCAGCCGTCCGCCCGTCTGTCTGTCCATTACTGTGAACCTGGTCAGGGTCACGCTTTGGGCACAAGGTTGTGGAACTACATCCTGGATGGTGATGCCAGTCCATTGCAGGAAAGCACATTTCTACAAATTAATTTCACAATAATTATAAAAAAATAAAGCAGTCAGAGTGCATAAGAACTCATCTACTTTGCACCCCAGTCAGCTGTGGTGCAATTAATGTGATCTTAGGATGCATGGATCTGCTCCTGTTACTCAAAGACAAACTACCTGACGACAAATGTTCTAAGTAAACCAATGACAAGGTTCTTAAAAAGTACCAATCAGGACAATTTTGAAGGCAGTGAATATTCCTCCAAGTATACAGAACTGTGCAAAAGTGTTAGGTGTGCAACTTGAATGTGTATTGAGAAGTACAGGTAGATTCTTATCTACCATCAGGGAGGTTTCTGATTGGTTCCAAATTTGTTGTGCAGCCTGAGAAGGACCTCAAACACCCAATCTCAGTCATACACAACTATCTTGAGCAAAAAGAAGGAATCCTGCAACAGATGGTCTGGTCCCCACAGAGCCCTGATCTCAGTACGATCAAGTCAGTCTGGGAGGACAGGCAGAGACAGTCAAAGTGTGCAGAAGAACTGTGGCCAGTTCCTCAAAATGTTCAGAAGAACCTACCAACCTCCACCTTAAACTGCATGCAAGTTTGCATAAGAGAATTGATGGTGTTTTAAAGGCAAAGGGTGGTCCCACCAAATATTGATCTGATTGAGGTTTTTTCTGTCTACTGCACTTTTTAGAAGGTTTATTGATTAATAAGTATTCATGGCATTATTTTTGGAACCATCCTCGCTTTATAGCATTTTTCCCACAAGTGTCTAAGACTTTTCAGTGCTGTAGTGCAGCCAATCATTTAAAAAGTGGAACAAATGGGTCAGATCTGCGGGTGTGTTTAGACCAGGTTGTCCTCCAGAACTGAGTGTCTCAGCTGAAAGGTCTCTGGTGCAGGAGGAGGTCTGAGTCAATTGTGGCTAAGATGAGAAAGACTGCAAAATAACAGCAGCTGTCCAGGTGCTTCACCAGTCTCAGCTTCACGTGAGAGTCACAAATGTAAAACCATTGTTGAACACACCCATGTGAAATCTCAGCTTGTGTTCACCAGAAGACATAAAAGAATGTTGCATGATCTGATGAGACCAATATGGAGCTTTTTTGTCAAACAAAAGGCTCATTGACACAATGAAAACACTGTATATCTTTGGAAACAGCATAACTACTGTGAAATGTGGTGGTGGCAGCATCATCATGTGGGGATGCTTCTCTGCAGCTGGGTCAGGAAGACAACATACATTAGAGGGTGAAATGAATGCAGCAAAGTTAAGGGAAACATTGCAAGAAAATTGCAATTTGGTAGGACTATTTTCCAGCAGGAGAATGACCCCAAACACAGAGCAAAAGTTGTACGGGAACAGCTTTTCCTGGAGTAGCCAAGTCAGAGCCTAGATCTCAATCCAATGGAGAACTAGTGCCAGCATCTGAAAATTCCAGCTCACTCAAGGTCTCCATCCCACTTGGGAGAACTTTAACATTTTTTTGATTGCCTCTCCCTAGTATATCCACAATAACCACAACAACCATATCCCACCCCAACCCTCAGCCCACAAACTCTACACAGCATGACAAGGGAAAATGAAGATTATAAAAGTCCACACAGACAAATAAATAAATAGGAGGGCAGGATGTCAGAGATCTGCTATACAGGGTCAAAACAAGAGCAGAGCAAAGCTTCAGAAGGGTTAGACAAAGTCCAAGGTTCAGTCATCCTAAAGGCAGGTCATCAACAAAAGAACTCCAGATGGTAGAAGAATGATGTGCAGAACCTCATAAGGTGATCTTGATTTTTTTCCCCAGTCTGAGAAAGTGAAACATCTCTTTGAGCTAGAAGGAGAAAGAGTGGGTGGTGGGAAATTTCCATGCCAAGAATATTGTATGCTGAGCTATTAAAGAGGCAAAGGCAGCAATATTAGACTACTTGGCTGTCAAATGGAAAGGGTTTGCAGGAAGACCGAATACTGATATAAATGGGTATGGCTGTAAATCAGCACAGGCAGCTTCTGCAACCCAAACACAGAAGTCCAGAAACTTAAGTTTATGAGAAAAAAAAACTCGTGCGTAAGATCAGCTGAGGAACGAGCCCCCCGCTGCTCTGCACATCTGGATAAATACCCACTAACTCGGCCTTAGTGAGGTGAACCCTCTGAAGGACCTTAAACTGGATCAGCATCAGGTGAGCACGTGATGCTGATGGATTAACTCTTAACTCCCACCATTTCAAAGCTCTGCCTTTCATTTATTTCTAAAGTTTCCTATTGTGCTCTCAACCCTGTATGATGAAATGTGCTGGTACCCCAGTGATGTTAATCCTCTGATTTGGTGCCGATTTGCACTGTGACGTATGTGGACCACACATCCAGTCACACTACAGGCAGCTCAGGGTGACCAGTCAACCTCAGTCACATGTCTTTGGAATGTAGAAGGACACCAAAGCACTCAGAGGAAAGTCACTGATCAACCCCGAGATCAGCACTCAGTTGGGTCTTCCTCCTTTTTAAGGAATGTCGATGCTTGAGTAAATGTAAGCAGCAAGGATCATTTTCTCAGAGTATGTTTCCCACAGCAAAGGGGGGGAGGGCATCACATTTCTTTAACTCAACTGGGAATCCAACAGAACCTGGTGCTTTATTATTCAGCATGTATTTAATAGCTTTAGCCACCTTTTCCATACAAAACAGGGAGTCTAGTTCAGTGGCTAAAGATCAGTCAACCATTGGCATCTGTATGCCATCCTTTCCCACAGCCTTTGTAGATGTCTAAAGGGCTCAGAAATAAGGTGCCAGCAGCATCTAGCATCTTTAAGCTGTGGAATGAGGGGGGATGTTTTTTTTCCCACCTGTTCTGTCGGTCCAGTAAAGTGATAGAACCTGTTCAGTTATTCAGGGTAGAGCTCAGCTGTAATCGTGTCAGCCAAGTAAGATGTCAGCCGGCCTTCGAAAAAAGGCTTTTGATGTTTCCCACAGTAAAGAGGGGTTTGTCTACAAGTTGTATCAATAAAGAAGACAATGGAATCGTTAATTTAAAACATTTTTTTCTTAAATCAGAAAACAGCAAGTTGAACCTCCATAGAGGCTGTGCTCTGTGGGACAAAGAAAGCGTGATATCAAATGACACAGGACTGATCAGAGATGACGCTGGCCAGGAAGTTATCTGACTGTCACTATTCATTGTCCGTGGTCAGTAAAGACTAGTCAATGTAAGAGATTCATTTGTGTACAAGAGCAGAAAAAAAACACTACTGTGTCAGGGTTGAAGTCCCATTGTGGATCAGTGAAGTTCCAGAAGAATTAGAAAAACCATAGACACAGCTAAAGGTAATGCATTATGTGATCATCAAGCTGGAGTCAATTTTACTGTTAAGATCCCCTCCAAGACTTAAAATGGTGAGTGTGTTTGTTGGGAAGAGAGGAAAGAACCTAAGTGGCAAAGTCAGCATTATCCCAAATGGGTGCCTAGATATTAACTAACCTCACTGGGGCATGAAATAAGGTACCTGTAACAATAACATGCTTGCCTCTAGGATCAGAGACTTTCTGCATGGTTAAAGTCCACCCTTTTATGTATGAGAAAGACACCCCCCCGGCTCTGGTGCTAAAATTAGAGTAAAAGCTTTGACCAACCCAGGGAGGTTTAAGTTTGTTTTGGTCCTTGGAACATAAGCGAGTCTGTGTTCAAGCATTTAAGATGTGAAACAAGCTTAGACCTCCTAATGGATCCATTACGGCCTTTTGCATTCCAAGGTATAAACTTGACTGTTGAACCCCCACCAACACCTGTACTGGAGGTGACATGAATTGAGAAGAAGGGGAAAGTGTAGACCGAAGTTCACAGTGAATACAAGCATATCAAAACAAACGTCACCTAGAAAGAAGAAGAAAGAAAAATTACACATAAGTGAACATATGCCCAAATCCTTCAAAAAATAAATATTCACACATAATATTTAAGATCCTAAAACAATGTTATTAGTTATGTTCTCAAACACCCAATATACACACAGGAACTGCCCTAGATCTCCTTTCCAAAACAAGGAGGACACCAGCCAGTTGCAGCAAGATGGCCTCCAGCCCATCTAATCCAACACCACATACAAACAGTTCTCTGCGGTTCACACAGCTTCACACAGGGGAGCAACTCATAACCCAGCTTCACTCTTCTGCATGCTGTATGCACGGTTGTACAAAACTTCAGTAAAGGTCATATCGAGTAAACAGGCACAGGAAAGCAGACGGGCAACATTTGAAAAGCTCTAGTCTGGGCTCATTTAACACCAAGGCTACTGGTGGGATTCACTTCTGCTGCAGAAGGTGGAGTTAAGTGGCCATTGCTGAATTCCTGGGCTTTAGGTGGACTGTTGAAGTGCCTCAGAGCAACCACAGCCAGGCAGGGTAGTGCTGTCCAAACTTCACATTCCTCCAGAACGACCTGGTTTTAACTCGTTCAGGTTCTTTATGATGTCCATGCTGTAACCTAGGAAGATCCTTCTGCCTGTATAGGGAAGTTGTTCTGCTTTTGCTCTTCCCTCACAGCACCCATTGTTTACCTTGGAGGTAAGAGAATCGGAAAAGTACAACCAACAGCCTGTGGTCCGGCTTGGTAGAGTCTCGAGTCTTCCAGTCCAGTAAGCGCTCTATAGGATTGACTAAGTGCTCAGCAGAAACCAAACACGAACTAGGCATCTCATGGGTGGCTCCAGTTCCTCCTCTCCTCAGACCAACTCTCCAAAACAGCAGGTCCAATGAGCCAAAGTGACATCAGTTGGTCATCGACAAGCCCACTTAAGGCCTGACGGGGTAGACAACAGGGAACTGTGAATCACAGTACCCCCGCCTCTGGGACCGCCCACCAGATGAGGACATTTCTACGTCAGTAAGACGTTCACCTCAACTTTTTGCTGTTTGTCGAATTGCGGATAAAGAGTCACAAATTGGAACCAAAGCTTTTTCCACCACCGTATGCAGTAGGTGTGTGAGCTCACTGACCAAAAAGAGCTGGAGATGGTCCAGGTCCACTGGCATGGAGGGTTTGCTGGCATTCATTGACGGCTCAGCCAAACTTTCAGGGGCTTTATTTTGTTATAACTGCATGTGTTTTGAGTAGAATTTCCTGTAAAATCTGCTTGCATAAATAGTGATGCTGAGAATAGTCAGAAGAGGGAGTTAAATCAACAAGTGGAAAAGACCCAACGTGAGCAGTTTTAGAAAAAGAAATGTGTCACAGATGAAACAGACTAATCCAAACAGAGACACGACTCTAATGCTGCCAAAGATGCTTCAAAGAAATACTGACCTGAATGGGTTAATGCTCTTTTTTAGCACTTTTTGTGTTTTATATTTGTAATTATGGCAACTGCAAAATTCCACCCATCCTTCCATCATCCATCATCAGTAACCATTTTATCCCGAGCAGGCCGTGGGGGTCTGGAGCACAATCGCTGGGCACTAGGCTACAAACAACACCCGAGATGAGCCAGAGGGGCTGACATGTAGAAACATGTTTTCAATTTGACAAAAAAGACTCTGTTGTGTTGCCCAGTGCCAGAAGGTCAAATGAAATCAATTTTCATTCAGTGACGTAAAACGATAAAATAAGAAAAAGTCCAAGGTTGCGAATCTATCTTCTAGTTTAACCGAAAATCAAACGTAGGTAAAATTTTAGCCTGTACAACCGTGTATATGTAATTTTACGGTGTTAGAAATGTTTCGAGGGACATACTATCCACATGATCTTTTATTATTTCAATTTTGCTCACATTTATTGAGTTAATCAAATGCAAGGCTTTTGTTTTAGTGGGCTGTTGACGTCCATCTCCGTGAAGCACTGTGTGGATCTCAGCTCAGTTTCTCGCTAAGCACAAAACACAGACATTGAGGAGCCCTCAGGAGGCCTTAGTGAAAATGGTCTCCTAAAAAATGTATGCAGACATTTTGATTACATGCTGGTGGTGTTATCATTTCAGACCTGATCGGTGGTTTTCCACCTCCTACCTGGGCAGTTCATTGCTGTGCAACTGCAAGGCTGTCAGAAGAAAACAAGACTAAACTGCCACCCCGTCAAGCTGGCGGAATCAAAGGCTCTGAATGGATGACGCACCCAGCACTGTGGAACTAGGACCTGGGACAAGTGTCCCTCACAAGTTCCAAGACCCAAAGAGGCCAAGGGACCTGGGCTGACCTCAGAATCAATGACTCTGCAGCCGGAGATACCTCAGAGCCCACAGTCTGGGTCACTTTCATGCTCACTGGAGACCACATCCCACCCATGAGGGAGGCAGTGCAGATTACATTTGACCTGTATCTGATTCCAGCCTCGCTGTACGCGATGGTGTCGCAGACCTGTGTGAAAGACAGAAGGAGAAACGTTGCGTTCACAAGAGCACAGGGAGCTTGAGATAAAACAGGCCCTCTGGAGCTTGGCTTTTACAATCTAAAGATGTGGCTGTTTTGAAAACTGTATAGCTGGTTACATATTTGAAGCCTGCTACTGCACTGATACAGGGAAATTGGGAATATATAATGTTTTCATAATATATCTTTGAGAAATTGAACTTTTATGTTTGTGTTTATTTATCTTCTCGATGGTTTTACTTAAGACGACCTTATCTGGAACAACCTGCACCACAAGCATTGCAAGCAGGATAAGACATCGCTCACATTTCAGATTTATTGCTTAACCTTCACGTGTCCTTGTAAAAACGGGCTATTTCTGAGGGGAGGACGGCGAGCTGCAGCTCAGGCTGCTTGTAAACAGGAAAAGTTCTCTCTGGGATAAGAATGACCTCATCAGTCTCTGTCTTGCTAAATGCAATTATTGCTGCCTGCTGTGTCTCCATCCTCCTTCGGCGCATCTGAATGCGGCATCTCATGTCATTACACTGCAGAAATGGCCCAAGAAGAAGTAAAGCCTTCCAAACACTTCTGAGAGCCATGCGATCCCTCTGCCCAGGCCCTGTGAGAGGAAGGAAGGAAGCTCAAAGTAGATTTCTCATATATATACATATATATGTCCTATCCTATCCTAAATGTCTGTATGTACACACACACACACACACACACACACACACACAGACATTTAGGATGGCTTGAGCTCAGATAACCTGTGGTCCTTTGGCTGAGGAGCTGCAGGGTTGAAATCAATCCAGTCATTTACAGTTGAGGTCAGAGCTCCTACTGTAGCTTCTCCATATCTTCTGTGGTTTCACGCTTATGGAGATATCATGTTGAAAGTTTCCTTCCTTGCAGATGTTCTTGAACCTATATCCTAATTCTTCCAGTTTTCCTTGGGTCCTGCTGAGTTCCTCGTACCCCTTTTGTAGAGAAGCAGCCCCAAATCCTGACCCTGCCTCCACCATACTTCACATTTGGGGTCTTTGGGTGGTGCTGGGGCAGAAAGGGGTCTTTCATGAACATCACATAAAGGTTTCATAGCAAAAATGTTTAACCTGCTTCCATGAGAATTTTTTTCCGGTGGTTTCTAAATCTCCACAGAGTTTTTTTAGGTAACTGAGTCAAGGCTTTTTGAGCAGAGCCACCTTCTGCCATCGTCGCACTGTGGAGAACCTGGAGTAGAGCCTTGTCTGGACAAGCACAGGCTGAGTCGTCATGGACACAAAGGCCTTCACGTGTCTCAAAATCGCTTCTTTGATCATACATCCTGATCTACAGAAGGTCCTGGTGGAGCCGTGTGCTCCTTGCTCCTGAAATGATGGTCTCGACTTTTTTCTAATGAGTATTCATAGCTCATTATTTTACATTTTCATTTTAGTCTCTTTTCTGAATGTTTGAGCATTTGAAGGTCATGCAGTACAATTTGTAACTCAAGAAACAAGAATTACAGATCACTTACTGTCGATCACCTCCACACAAAAGACACACACGGGGGAACAAAAGGAAGCTTCTCGGGTCCTTGGTGCACAGAGAGAAAATTTAGAGAAATAAATAACAAGATAATACAGGTGTGCATAAATCACAGAAAAACAAACATGAAAATTAGAAATATTTTAAAAAAATGTAAATAAAAGACAACATAAATTCACGCTTAATGGGTCTTGACTCCACAGTTTCTGGCTGTAAAATGGCCGTCTAGAGTTTTCATAGGCTCTGCAAATACGTGCGGCACAATTTGTCGGAATTCAGCTTTTACCTGCAGAATAACACACTTCAAAGTGGTATCATGAGCTAAATCATCTTCCAAACGTCCGAATTAAACAAATCATCTAATACGGGCCCTAAATATTTGGACTGAGCTGTCGACGTCCCGGAATGAATTGGTCTTTAAAATGGACTGGTCCGATATTTTGCTGCCTTCAGGCCTGTGAGCGATGCACAATTCCAAATTCAGGTAAAACATGCTGTGGACATCACAGGTTATAATTATTTCCTTGACACTTGGTGCGCCCGTGCTGAACGCTGGCAACCAACCCAAATTTAAAGGCCACCACCTCGGCGAGGCAAACGGAGACAAATCGCATCGACCCGAAAGGCGTCTCTGTCGCCCTGGCCAACCTTGAGGAAACAGAAGGGCGAAGAAAAGTGAGCTTTCATCAAACGCTTCCCAACCTGGTTGGGCCTCCAACTGTGGCACCATCCATCAGTCGCGGAGTCCCTGTGAGGAGAATACCAAACGCTCTTTTGCCGAGCTCATCGTCGCGAACGGCTCTGAATAAAACAACACAAGCAGAACGTCACCCCACCTCGGCCAGCTTTGAAGTTTTACAACCAAAAGCCACGTCAGCAGCAGAAAAGCGCATGTCCTGACAGACAGCTGGGGGCCGGGACAGGACCAGGGAGCCTCGTGCCACCGCTTGGCCCAAACGGACTCCTGTTTAATCTTTTGTCCTTTCGGTTTCCGCTTTGCACTGATCCCCCATCGAAAACAGGGAGGTCGCTTGGCACAGGCTTGCAGTACATCAGCCTGTACTTGGATTTTCACATTTTGCTCTTGCTGGACTGTAGATCTTGAGTTCTGCTGGTTGCACAAATGTTCCAGCTACTGCTTGACTGTCGCTTGGAAAACCATGTGTGGTGAGTGTTGGTCAGATGAAACCGTGAGTTTTGGTCCTCTGTCTAAATAAATACTACGGTGAAGTAAGAGGGAAGGAGGTACAAAAGTAATCAAACCCTTTTGTCTGCAAGACACTTAGTATGTAGTTCACCAAGTTAGACTTTTTTGGTCTAAAAGTTCACTCTGGAAACCAGAGTAAAAGTGTTCATCCCAATGTGTAGCGTGCAAGTGAGACAGAACACGGACAAACAGAAACACACACACAACCACACACATGCTGGGGTCTCTTCACATCATATATGGAACATCACCCTCACCTACACCTTTGACGGGGCTGGCCATCCCACCAGCAGCACGTTCACCTAGTTACAGCTAGTAAACACCTTGTTGCCACGGCTCCTCTCTTTAACCCCCTTCTGCCTACAGCTGGAGGACCTCCTCTGCAGTAAGAGACAAAGAAATGCAGGCCTGTTTGAATCCCTTTTCCCGGAGGACCTGCACAGTGTAGGAGATCCTGAATAAAGTGTGAACAAACAGACCAGCCCTGACTATCAATCCCAACTATGGATCCACAGGCTTAGAGGGAGTAAAAAACGAGTAGAGGAATGAGTAGTGCTCTGGCTTGAAACAGTTCAGCGTGGTTCTGCATAGATTATACAAAAGCCAAAGCTGTTACCAAACTCAAATCCAGCGGTTTAAGTGGACAACCCTGTGGACTGTCTACTCGCTGCTTGCTTTTGGTCAACGCTGCTCCTGACAAAAAGCTATTGATGAATCCCCCTGTCCCCAAAACCCAGAGACATCTGAACCTTCTTGCTCACATTTGGCTTAGATTAGTTTGTTGCTCTTCCGTTTAGACTTCCTAGGGCCCCCGACACCACCTGTTCTTTGCCTACACACCACCTGTGCCTCTGCATTGTTATCTTTAGCTATGACCAGGAGAGACACCTGATGGGACTCACAGCCAACCTGCAGTAACAGAGACGAGCTTAGCTCACAGCCAAACCAAGTCAAGTGTGTGATTCCGGGGAGAAAAGTTCAATATCTTGGTTTCCTTGTGGTCAGAGGTTAGGTTTGGCTCCAAATAGATAAGACAGCAGCCATTTCAACCTGCTCTTCGTCTCAGAACCAAGAAGCACATGAGGTCCTTTCTAGGCCTGCTCAATTACTACAGGCTGATTTCCGCCAACTGCTTTCCCCTCTGTCAGACCTTGCAAGCGAGGAAAGTCCTAATCCAGCGGATAGAGCAGTATCACAGCGCTTTGTGGTGGGTTTTCTCTCCATGTCCTGACGTTTCTTTTCTCTTTGTGTTGCAGACTGATGCATCGGACAGAGGCCTAGCGCTCCTCTCCCAGGAGAGGAACGGGGTGGACTGCCTGGTTTTAAACATCCGCCATCTGGAATCTGTCCCCCGGAAAATTCGGCAACGGCAGTGTGGAAGAAGAGCACTTGGCTGTAAGATGGGTGGCTGTAACCTTCCGGCACTACCTCCTGGAACTGAACTGTCTCACCCAGACTACACCCGGCTGCCGTGTCAGACACGATCTCAGCCCAACATCTAGCAATCTCTTCAGAGGAACATGGATTACCTTTAAAAGGGGGGCATTTCTTTTTCCAGTAATAAATTACTTTATCATGTCAAGCAGTGTCCAAATTACGTTCTCCAAAAGTCCAGTCATTTATGTTAACGTCTACTTTCATCTGCCCCGAACAAAGATGCAATTATCAAATGATACGGTGGCGTCCTGTCGCTCTCCATGTTTTTCACCGTTTGTGAAATATCCTCAGACTTTCATGAGAACCCTGGATCAAAGTGGGCGTTTGAATAACCTGCTCCACACCCGTGGCTGGTGCAAACGCAGCCGGAATGCGATTCGCTTCACGTTCGCCTGCATCCAAGTCTAGTCCTTCTGTAAGGCAAAATCTTGCTGTTGAAACGAACCAGGGCCTGGGTTAAGCTCAGAAGAATCGCTCCCTCCTGACGACGCAACGCAAATCGAACTCGTTTTTTCTTCGTCGTCCTGAATCCGAGACGATTCCATCGTTCGAGACGGTGCATCAGGGCGCTAGGTGACCTGCGATTTCCAGCACGGAGACAAATATTTGGTCACTGAATGGCGCAGGGAGGCAGCAGGAGCGAGGTATCAATAGTTAATGTGAGCACAAAATCAATACTTTTAAAATTGACAGAAAGTGCAGGAAATTTAGTTGCTAGGTGTCAAAAAGTATAACATTGACCATTCTGATTATATTCCGCATGGCAGCTCCGGTGCTCGGAAAACGACCTGCGGCTCCTGTTTACCCTCAGCCCTGCGTTGCTCTGCATGGGTATCATGACTAACAAGACGCCGCTTCTCCACAGCTTTCCCGCTGTGCAAACAGCTAAAAGTACAACGTGCACCACCCTTCTAAGCCAAAATCCAGTCCTCCATTTTGAAATGACTCGCCGTTCTCCTTTATGTCTGTTTAGCTGGCGCTTCCCCCCAAAGCTGCTTACGCTGCTTTACCTGTTTACCCAGCTGGGTAGTTTTTGGGGGAGAAAGCTGGGGTTGGCACCTCGCTCAAAGGTACAACAGCAAGACATGGGACTGGAACTTGATCCGTTGAGTCCAAATCGCTAGTAGCTGTTGGTCCTCTTTGCTGTCAACCATCTGTGCAATTTCTTCTCCGTCCTCGGCCCCGACCATGCCGACTGCTGCGACAGTTGCTGATTTGCATCTTGAAAGTGTAGTATTTTCGCTTGTAAGTGAATGAATGTAAGGCCGGATCATCGCCTTACAAGAAACAAAGCAGCTTAACGGTTAGACGAACTCCGCATGGGCGTTTCCTCATTCGCGGGACAGTGAGTAAAGCGTGAGGCTGGAACACAT
Source organism: Arapaima gigas (assembly GCA_900497675.1). Classification (NCBI taxonomy): domain Eukaryota; kingdom Metazoa; phylum Chordata; class Actinopteri; order Osteoglossiformes; family Osteoglossidae; genus Arapaima; species Arapaima gigas. Next base: position 899,304 of record UFQX01000158.1, on the reverse strand, counting down.
CAAGAGCTACCACCTCTTCTCCTGCCTTAGGGGTGCCGAAGCAGCAGAGATGAAAGAGAATGTCTGTGCGCTTCACAGGTCGGTTTCGGGGGCCGATGCTGGACTGCAGTGGTGGGGACGTGATGCCTGCAGCGAACGGGCAGCCAGGAGCACCTCAGAGAGCCTGGGAAATCGGCGTCGAGGAGCTCCGTGGCCCGTCCACCGTCTCCCCGAACCCAACCTCTCGCGTCCTGTACCACCAGTCAGGGATCTTCTCACACAAACAGAAACTAAAAATTAGTGAAACCTTATACTTCTATGTCCATGCTTTTCAAGCTTTGTGTTTACAATGTATCAAATGATACCTTTTGTTCCCAATATTTAAACTGGCATGATTAAAAAAAAGGTGGTATGATAAGAAAAATAAAAACCAGAAAAAACCAGAGAAATGTTATGGATTCAAACATATGCAAACCCACAGGGTAGCAGCTGTGAGACACCAGCGCTACCTGCTGTGCCCCCGTGACCCTCAAAATAAACTCCTTAGCATTTCACCTGAGATTAGCTCTCTGTTACTTTGCTGTGTTGGTCCTGGAAGCCCTTTCCCACAACCGTCTTCTTCCTGCGTCACTGTTGGCACAAAGCCCCTTCGCAGCGGTGAGCCTCTCTCCTTTGTTGTGGCCACGAACAACTACCAGCTTTTCTTTTGGAAGCCCATCTGCATTGAATGGGAGCGACAGTGCCTGACCCCCCCCCTGTTGGGGGGAGGGACAGGCAGCCTCTTGGACTGAAACCGAGAATCCCATTTGCAGGCTGATAAGAGATTTTTCATTTTGGTCATCCATTGCCAAACAGGAGCCGGGACACCTGCAGTTCGGGCTCTAATCAAATTGTTGTCTGGTTTCCATATTTCAGTGACCGCAGCACCTCTGATGCCATCAAAGCGGCGCACGAGCAGAAGCCACACGTCGGACCCACACGCTCATAAATAAATGCAATAAATGAGCAACATGCAGACAGTGAAAGCAATAAAAAAGGGGCCATTATAGCAACTTCAGCACACATTTTAATGGCCAGAGCTTTAAAAAATATCCCCTTTTAAGTAGTTTAACAAAGGGTTAAGGTCTGGGAGCTGGAAAAAGGGGGAAACTGAAAAGGGGCCAAAGCTTTTCTCACAGCACTGTAACCGCTGACAGGTGGGTCCGGCAGCATTTTCCCCCACTTAGCTGCTATAGGTGTACAGCGGCACAGTGGGGGGTCCCATTCACCCCTCCACCCACAGCCTGACATACAACAGCAGTTCATTTTTGTGTATTCTGCTGACCCTTTACTTTTAAGCTGAGTTCACAAACATTTATTACGTTTTTTTTTAATTCTTCACAACACAAACACAGAGCAGGAAAAAAATGGACACGAAACAAAAGGAACACAAAAGGAAGAAAAATGTAAATTAAACGGCTTTAAATCGGAACACGATTTAAGTTTCGACGTTTCTAGAGGTTTCCTGCTTGATGTCACCGTGAACCACCAAGGCGGTGATTTTTCCCCCCTAAATTTACTTTTAGGAAGATACAAAACAAAGTAAAACAAAATCAGCAGTCTTCTTTTTTTTGTCTTTCTTCTTATGTAGTTATTGAGTGAAAAAACTGGGCAGGACAAGAAAACAAATGACTGCCTCTAATCGGCAGTGGAACTTCTTTACTCAGCAAATGAATATACGCATCAAATATTTAATGGTAATATCCCACCTCGGGGCTCCCTGGAGAGTCAGGCCCACCTCACGTGACTCCCTGGCTGATGTCATGGCAACAGACCAGTTATTTGCACTTGAATAAGCCCAGGCAATGAAGGCATCAGTCATGTCCGTGTCGTGGCTTCAAAGCTCGTGCTGTTATTGAGCCGAAATGTGTGGACCATCACCTGGCGTCTGCTGTACACCTTCATCTAAATGTCCCGGGATCTCCAGCCACAGACGGTGTGTTGAAATAAGGCGCGTGAGCAGAAATTCTGCGCCTCTGCAAACAATCGGCGGCGAATTAATAGATGTTTGAGGGCCCAGTGAGTGTGTAAGGACATCCTTTAGCCCTTGATATATCTAACATCTGCTGAGTCAGCAGGGCTTCACAATTAAACTAAATGGGATCTTAATCATAATCTTCATGCACCATTTCATGTGAAAAAAAACATGCACGCAGTATGTGGATGGTAACTGCGTGAACAAAGCAGAAGCTCCATGAAAAACACGAGTGTTAATATTTGTTAAACGCCTTTGCCCTTTTATTTTTAAACATTAGCACGGGGAGGGAAGGAAGTAATACAAGGAAAGAGCATGTGACTGGGTCAGGGTAGGAGAAGTATTTTATTAATCCTTGCAGTGAAAGCCACAAACGATAAGACAAATTGACACATAAGGAGAAAAGCTGTAGGAACTAAAGGAAAAGTAAGGGAAGGTTTACAAGGTCTTTCTTGGCTTGATAAAATTATTTTATTTGGCCCAGGCAACACAAGAGCTCTATATTTGACTGAAGTTATTTAAATTAAGCATCTTAACCAGGACCCCCTGGGACTTGATTCAATAACCTTCACGTTGCAAACCTTCAAGCGGGTTGAGAACATCTTTAACCTTCACACTGGCAGCCACTCCACCTTCCCAGCCTGGCGAAGGAGGTGGTGTTTCGCACATATTCGCCCGACATACCATAAAAATCTCTTTCTTTCTTTCCACAGCGACCTGTGTGGCAACACAGCTGTCAGTCATTCAGCCCTCGAACTGCAGCTGGAAACGTAAACACAAGCAAAGTGTTTGAGTCTTTCCAGCAAATGAGTTATAAATTATTGCGGGTGATGTTATAATAAAAAGTTTAGTAGCAGTAATAAAAAATATCTTGCCGTAAAACTTTGGTCCGGAGCTTATGTCCGTAACAAATCTCAGTGGAGAAATAAAGGCAGCAGAGAGACCACCGTAAGACAGACAGCATCTGTTCACACCTTCGGGGGCAGCAGCTGAAGGTCATTGTCCTGTGAAAGTTTAGCGAAACCGACATGAAAGACCTTCTCGGCAAAACGCACAGCTAAACAGGGCCGTCACGTGAACAGCAGAGCCAACAACTAACCCAGTGCTAAAATAATCCTCTACCAAAGGGAAAGGTGTAAAAAAAAGGTGTTTATGCAAATGAATAGTCCATCCAGGTACAGTGCAGGTCTTCGCAGGACTGCTGGCCGGTGAGGGATGGTGCTGTGGCAGCAGAGGGGTTTTACAGACATATTTACAAAAAAACGAGCTGAGCCTCTCTAACTCGAACTGATATACAAACAAATTTGTCACAATCCAGCACACGGTTATTCTGCCGTGTCCCAGAATGTCCAACATGGTATAAAATCAGGAAAGTGTCACTGCACCGGATTTCAAAGTGTGATTTGTTTTAATCCCATGTGAAATTCTGTTTTCTGTGCTGCACGTTTGTCATCGACCCTGAAGCATTAAAACATATAATACATATGAAATCCATGGCTTATTTCTATCATTTCTTTCTTGCTCTCCCTAAACCATGAGACAAGCTAGTTTGTGAACGATGGTCGATCTGCTTCAAAACCCCCGTCCCCGCGACTCGGGTGGGGAAAATGTGCAAAATAAGCAGCATTTCCTTTTATTCTTTTTTCGTCACGCATTAATTATTTCATTAGCCCGAGCAATTAAAGCAGAATTCATTCCTGCGGAGGAGGTGGGAGGAAGGAGATCGAGGCGGCTTCCATTGTCCCACAGGACCGGCTGAGACCATGCAGCCAAATCAAAGACATTCGGCTGCCATCGCGCTGAAGCTGCCGCCTTCAGACTCGAGAACCGCAAATTGTCATGCAGCAGAAGAGGGAGGCGTGGGAGCAACGGCTGACCCCGTCCCGACTCTATCTGAGCGGCCCGAAGAGGCCCAGCTGAGCAAAGTGCGGCAGCCATGCAGGTCTGGGACGAGACAGGTAACCTGGAGTGTAATGAATGAGATTTCTCCCCGCTGCTTGCTGACAAAGATATCGAGGACTTCGCAGGTCTCCCGAGACGTCCCCCCGCTTCCTGGGAAAAGCCGGAGGTCGACTAACAAAAGTTCAACCTCAGAACGGTGACACCTAATTACGGCCGGGGGCTCCCATCACTGAGGATAATTTTATTTAGTCCGAGCCAGTTACTCTTTCCACATCTTCCCCCTGAAGTTTAACTTTCCAAATACCACTCCTGCTCACGTGGATTACTGCTCTTTGCGGATTTTACTTGCAAATGTCATGACATTCAATAAAGCGCAGTAAAAAGTAAAACAGAATGGTCCTCTTTAACCGTCTGAACTTCTGTCTGGACATCAAGTGTCCTTAAAAAATTATTTCACATCCCGGAACCCTTTATAAATTAAACCTCGCGGTGACATTTTAATGCTGACATATGGCAACATTCTATTTAAAACATACTGTAAGTACAGCATTTTAATCAAAAAGAGCTTGGAGACGATAAAGATGTGAGCAAAAGACGAATTAACCGGGAGGACTCATTGTGACTCATTGCTCATTGTGGATCTAATGTTCTCGTTCTCTTGAGGTGTTTTGGTGACCCTCGGCAGACGTGGGCCGGATTGGTTGGTCGCAGGTCAGGGCGTCGGAGCTCACTGTGGTCACTGTGCTTGCAGGGGGTCCACTCTACACCTTAGGGGAGGAGACAAATTTCCCACATCCTAAAAGTACAGTGAAGCGAAAGTTGGGATGTAGAGCAATCGCTCCCCGAGGGGCCGCCGTATGCCAAAAAAGAGACCTCTGCCAATCCAGAAATGTCTTATTGCAATTTGATTTTATATTCTGATGGCATTTCTCATTGTTCTCGTCCCTCTGTACTGACTTGCTGCGGCCGCTTGTGTCAAGTACCAGACTCTGGCTGCGGCGTATGGTCCAAGGATCAGTCCCTTAATTCCTACAGGACCTTACTGATCCCGAAAACCTCCGATTGCTCGGGGGTCCCAAACGGAAAACTGGCCAGCAGAACAAAGTCCCTCCCTCCCTCACGGCTGCTGAATTCCTCACAGCCCTCAAGATGGGTCTCAGCACCCACGTCCTCTGGTCCTGTTTCCATCACCATCTATTTGCTGTCTGAATCTGACTTCAGCCGGAAGCGCAGTAGAGATACCAGTAAAAAGATGGCAAATTTAAATGTAACTCTAACTGTGGCAAAAACATCCAGTAGCTGTGCTGCTATTTGGCTGCTTCACCAACTTACTTTGATTTTAATCTATAGAGGCCAATAAACTGTAACATAGTGAGATGCTGCAGAAACGATCTCAGCAGGGAAAACCAGAGTTTCACGAAACATGAAACTAATGAACTTATTTTCAAGTGCTTTGTCACGCTTGGGCCGCAGTGCAGGTTTCGTGAATTTACCAGCAGGGAAATGGCGAGCCCGTACACACCCGTAGACCTGGTCTACGAGACCAACAGAACTAGTGGTCTTAATAGGCCTTTGTTTCCTCTGTCTTTGGCGTGTGTCTCCTGTAAATTTGCACGAGGGAGATGGAAACAAATTGGGCGGTCCGCGGAGACGTAAGGGAAAGTATGCGGCGAGCATCAGGGAGCTGGAGGGGCGAACAAATTAAATTCACAGTCCCTCTACACATTCCTACATGTGTCAATATATCTGAGCATGTGCTTTGTATTATGTCGGCGCCGAATTCCCTGCAGGCCTTCGGGCTTGAAAGAGGGAGGCTTATAATGAGGCGTTTTAGCCGAGGGCCACGCGGAGTCCGATATTCGTATTGGCTGATCAGTGACAATTAACATTCGCCCAGCTTCTGTAATTCCATTTTAATGAGAACATTGTGCAGCCCCAACATTTATAAACTTCCTTTTTTGGCTCCACTAAGACCATAAGTGTGGGGAGACAAATCACAGCTCATTTCTAAGCTTCCAGTGTCACCAGTTGTCCTTGCCGGAGACTCAATTTTGCCATTAGCCGCTTACGTTTTGTCACATCTGGCCTCCGGTTCCTCCGGTTTTTATATTTCACACACAACTCGTGGTGTTGGTGTCACCGGGCAACTTGTGCCGCACACAGAATCGCTGTCAGCTGCAGAGCGCAGATTATTGATTCTGAGCCGTCATGTGGAAATTATATTTAAATCTGCAATATTGTCAAGCACTTTAAAAACATAAATTGCCCCATCGCTTTACACATGCAGTGTAGGTGTGGTGTTGTGCATTTCGTCTACTTCCGAGCGTTTTTATGTTGCGGCCATATATATGTCCTTTGGCATGTATTTTCATATATCGCACACATTTCCAGCCAATTTGGTGTTTGTGACAAATATGATTCATGGTTCTAATATGGGCATCTGAGCGAAAAGTGAGGCAGTATTTCCACACACCAGCTGCATATCGCAGAACACCAGCAAAGTTACTACAGGAAAGGAGAAATCTTTTGTTTACCTTTGAGATTTTATGAGTTATAATGATGGTTTTGGGGAAGATGCTCCTTTTCAAAGCCCTAGAACATTGTGTGCGCTGGGTGAAAAGTTCCTGGGAAAGGCTAACAAAGCAAATATTTAACTTTATTTGCCTTGAGAGGCTGCCAAGTGAAACTGAGAAGAGGCGCCTGCGACGGAAAGGAGACGTCTCACATTTGTCGATTTAGACCCTCGACGGCACGAGCAAACCCAGCGGTTTGAGAACGGCGAGAGACCGCATGCCGTCGCAATTCATTTGCCCACAAAGGTCTGCGAAACGGGCCCGACGGCGAAGCGAAGCCGGGTGCGCTTTGCGTTCCGCGTCACTCTTCTGCTGACAAGGCAGCTGTGAGAGAAGAATCCTTTATTTTCCCACGTCAGTCACGAAGTACCTGCAGCTAAATGAGCCCCTCTGGAAGATCCTCTCTACCCCAGTGCTAACATCTCCACAGGTTGAATCCGGTCATTTCAGCATTGGTACATACAGAATCTCCCGTTTACCTTCATTGCAGCGTTTTTACACACCCTTAGCACCAAAACAAAAATGTAAATAATCTGCAAATTAACCCTGCTGGATGGTTAGAAGGACCGAATGTTCATGTATACAAAACCCAGAGGACGAGAGGAGTGCCGCTTCAAACGGGAGACAGAAAACAACTTTATGCTCTACGGTACAAACAGACGAAAGGGTGACGAAACCCCGGGACGTTCGTGGGAATTACATATACAAATGCTCATTAAGGGCTGAACAGCTTCTTTTAGTCAGCAGAGTTATTACATACATATAAGGAGCTCTTCACGGGGCTCAGAAGTGTTTACAGAAGGACTACAGTCGCACGATTCAGTCAGGCACACGCGGCTTTTCATTGTTGAAGGTGTCAGTGTTTCATCTGGAAAATTTCTGCTTTAGCAAGAGTCCCTTTAAAAGATCACGTGATGCATCAGGACTTCGTCACCCTGCGTTGGCTGTTGAGCAGCTGCACATGGTGCACTGCGGTAGATTTGTGAGGCCCACAGTGAAATGTGTTCTTCTGACCGAGGATGGTGACTTCAGGCATAGCGAAGAGCGTGGAAAAAAGCATCAAAATTCACCTGCGGAACGTCAAACTCAATAGACACACATTGCAGGTCGGCAAGAGATGAGCAGCTGCTACATCTGGTATGAAGGAAATATTTACTGTCGTGCCCCTTGGTCCCTGCAGCCATGAAGTTCAGTGCTTCAGCAGGACGAAGCTGAGGTGGAGAAACATCTTAAGAACTGTGAGGATGAGCGAGTGGCAAAGAGCGACATAATGATAATAAAAGGACGGATGGATTTGCAACTGTGGTTTGGAGCAGTTCACAAGTGCTGGGCTACAGCGGTCCATATTTATGCATTATATGCAAACGGTATTTTATTATCAAACTTCCAGTGTCAGATTTGTGTCTGAAGTGAGAGTGACACTTTGCAGTGGATTTATTTTCTGCTCTATCCATAAGGAGAAGCCATAGGATGATGGTGATGCTAATGGAATAATGGACATAGAAACGCAGAGCAGTGGGTTGGGTCCCATTGCTGTTGTGGTGATTCTGGTCAAGGTGTTTAGCGTTAAACAATACAAGAAGAATAGCGTATCATTCATGGGTCAATCAGTAAGTTATCGATCGAGAATGAAAATTCTTCACGCGAAGCTGACATGGTTTAATTGCCCAGCTAAATCACTGCTTTAAATAATAAACCTGACCCATGTGTAACACAGCCATCTAGGGCTTGGGTTCATTTCCAGGTTATACTACAGTTTGTACATTTAATGGCTGTGAGAAATGTAGATATGTAATATCTGCCTGAAATGAGCCACATTCTCACCCTTCTCCCTCCATTAAAGCTGCTTCAGCTACAGAAATATACTTGGAAACGTAAAGACGGAACCGTCTGACTCCACAGATTTTCTGAATGATCCATTATAGACTCTCCATTGAAAAGCATAAAGGTGCACTGAAGGTCTCTGTCTTTTCCTTTCTTTTCCCCGCAGAAACTCTGCTTTCATGTGCTAAAGTACAAAAAATAAGAAGAAAGAAAGGCAAAATGGGAGCGGCTGTGTTCTCTCAGCTTCCACAAAGGTTTAGGTGTTTCAGAACCACAGTTGCTCGGCTCTTCTCAGCACAGCAAAGAAACTCACTTTGTCGCATCTCGTGCTGTTTATATTAGCGAGGTCAGCGGGGGGTCAGTGTTAACATGGGAACATCACTGGACCTCGGCGGGGGGGTCAGTGTTAACATGGGAACATCACTGGACCTCGGCGGGGGGGTCAGTGTGGGAACATCACTGGACCTCGGCAGGGGGTCCTGGTTAATCCATCCTTATTATGCGTCCTCTGCGGCTACATAAAACAAGGTTCACCGCCGCAAAAAACAACACAAGTCTCAGCCTTTCGCAGGTTTTTTACCCCCGCGAATTGCTCCCAAGGCGCCTTTTCCGCGATGGTTAGAGTTTGGGGGGGGGGCGACATAAATTTTACGCCACAAAACAAATCCCGGTCCGTTCGCTGCGATTTTTTTTTTAGCGCAGACATCCTCAGGACGGGAGGTATGATGAAAATAAAGTGAAAAGGGGGGGCATGACATTAATCCTGTCACGTGTTCTGTACTGACATACAGCCACATTTCTCTCTCTTCCAGTTTGTCTCGTGCTGTGACGTAACGAACGTTTGCGGGATGCCCCGCGTTGGCGGCACTTTTACTCACAGAAACAAGAGCCGCCGAACACGAACGAACTGCGCGGGGTAATGTCGGTAAAATTGTGCATCCAGTCGAGGAGGAACATAAATCGTTTTTCACGAACCACGTTCATCGTCGAGTCCAAAACAGCCATGTTGACGCTGTAGAGGAAAATGAAAAAAATCTGAACTTCTGGAAGGAATTAGAATGAATTCGCTGATCCGCGGGAAACGGGGGCGCCGGGTGGGACGCCGGGTGGGACAACGAGCCCCCGTTTGTCATTCAGCGCGGGCAGCTTTCTATTCTGGAACTTCACTTGTCAAAAACCATACCTGATAAACCCTGTAATGCTACGCCGCCCTGCTACCCCACCCGTGCTGAGACTGATTGTTTTCCCCCGTCTCCGAAAAGTCCCCCGATGTACTTTGATTCTCAGTTTGAAACCCCCCAGCTTGTTATTATGCATTCTCCCATCCTGCTCCTGTGAGCCTTTTCTCTTATTCCACCTGGTTCTTGCATTATTTATGGCATAAAAAGGTAAGTGGTGGGGAAAATCTCAGCAAGGCCTCGAGGAAAGCGCCGCAGCTCCCTTCTCGCACAGAAACCGTAAAAACTGCTGTTGTGAGATGCACCACTGAAAGGTTATGTTTGCTTCTTGTCAGATTCCGTCCCAGAAAGGAGATGGCAGACAGTGGAGTTTCGCAGCGGGGTCCCACGGTGGTGGTTATCTTCTCAGGACGATGCCATGGCCCTGTAATGAGTGTTTGACCTGGATGTCTGCGCAAACGTGCTGAACTGTTTACAGGTTATCTCAGTCTGGAGCGCAGTGTGTGACGGGGGGCTGAAAGGAGCGGCGCGGCGTCACCTGCACAAGTTCTCTCCTGGCTCTGCGGTACGGGGCTGAATGGAGAAAGGTGAAGAGGTGGAGTACAGAGGTCTGATTGAGGACTTTCCTTCACGGTGTAAGTGAAACCCCCTGTAGCTCAGGATCAACACAAGAAAGGAGCTGGTGGTTGATCTTCAGCATGCTGTGTGGCTGGTTTCTATCAAGGGTGCAGACCTGAAGGTGGTCTATTTCTGCAAGTACATGGGGGTCCACATTAACCGCTAGACTGGTCCCACAATAGAGATGCTGTATAAGAAAGGACAGAACAGGCTCTGCTTTCTTACAAGGCTGAGGTCCTTTGATGTGAGCAGCAACAGCCTCCACATGTTCTACCAGATTGTAGCTGCCAGTGTGATCTTTTACACCGCCGTGCTGGGAGGAACATCGCTTCTGGCGAGAGGCACAGACTCAACAAACTCCTCTGGAAAATGGCTTCTGTCACGGATCAGAGCCCCGATTCGGTGGAGACCGTGGCAGAGGCCAGGGTGAGGAGGAAGCTACAGCCCATCAGGGACGTTGGCTCACATCCCCTAAATGGTCCCCACAAACTATTTCCCCAGGTTACTCAACTGTGGTGCAATAACAAGTCCTTCTTCTGCTTCCTTAATGCCACCCCAGCCTGTCACCAAGCAGCCTGTCTTATTATTCTTATTTATTGGTTATTTATTTATTTATTCAGTTTGCCCTTTTCCTTTTGGTACATGTTTATTGTTATGCGTCTTATGGGTGTCTTCTGTTATGTGTCCCATTTTCGGCTGCTGTATGGAAAATTGGGGATCAACAGTCCCGGTGTATCCTATCCTAGCCAGTCCTGTGTGATCACAGCAGGTTCAGCTCGGGATCAATCTGCCTGACGCTCAGCATGTTCACTGGGGATCTGTGTCTTGGTCACCTGCTCGCTGTTGAAAAACCACCTGCCCGGGGTTTGCGTATACGATTCAGCAGCCAAATCGCTAACCGAATAGCTGTCCGCGTTATTTTTTCTGCATGTTTAGAATAAGTTTGTACACCAGAAGGTCAGTGTTTACGTTAGGTTTTTTCTCTGAACAATTTTCTTGCCCTAATTGGCCAAATTAATGTGGTTTTAAACTCAGAAACGTGTATTTTTGCATTATTGCGATTAATATGCAGGCCAGTGCAGAGGTCTGGAGAGAGAGACAATGAAACTGTGTAGAACAAGGGATGAATGACTGAATGAACGAACGAATGAAATGAAATGGAGCTAAAAGACCCACAGCAGTATTTATACCAGATAAACACAATGATGCTTAAACACTTGTCTTTGGGCATCAAAAGAAAAAAAGATGACTGATACAAGGCAGAATAAGGACTTTCTCCTGGTCAGGGTCACGATGGAGCCACTGGATGCTCGGCTATGAAACCACAACCCAGATGGAATGATAGTTCATCGCAGGGAGAGAAATACATACATACGTTAAATTAATGTATGAGTTAATGTTTAAGATAATGTATAATGCAGCTGTGTGACTGGCTTGTATGCCCGTGAAGAGTAATATTCTCGATGGACCACAACCAGCCGAAACTAGAACCAAAACTAATCCTCGGCTGTCGACCCCCAGGCCGGAGGTGCCCTGGCCGTGGAGGGGAAGCCTGCAAGGCGGCCGCTGGGAGGAGAACAGCTGCCATGTGGCTCTGGATCAGAGGCCCACAGTTTAACGCTCTTTATGTTCTTCAGTCATATTACAGATCATCTGCACACAACTGGGCCTCAGGCAACTGGATTTTCCAACAGCCTCGCAAAGCAAAACTATTTTTTACATGCATATATTAACAATTTTCAAGAAAGAAAAATGGCAAAGTGGAGCACTGTTGAAAAAAATCACCAGCATATAAAGTGATGTATCACCATAAAACAAAAATATTTTGTAATAAAGTGCATAAACGCTGCACCACCTTCAACCGTGTCATATATTATCTCTTATTTTTTCTTATTATTCTGTGTTCTGTTAAAATGTTTTATGTACGTTTGAGATTACTATGATGTCAAAAAATAACATTTAATTCAAACTTTTTTCTAAATTTATATTTCTTATCTATAAAACTGACTCAAAAGCAGTATATATTATTTGAAGGTATAACTAATCTGTTTTCTGATGTGTTGTATATGTACGGTTTTCCTGCTCTGTTTATGTATTAACACTGTATTAAGGGCCTCTTGTACTGGTTCGTTCAGGTCCTCAGGAGCGCCGATCCAGGCGTTACTGTTTATGGCACATCGTAGAGGATGAGCTGTATGGATGTTGTCCATTTACCGACAGACACACAGATTAAAGGTCTCTTCAGACGTGTCTTCATGGCCTGTTAGTGTCCAGTGCTGGAAGGATCCAGAGTCCGATGTTATCACACATCAGTGTGACTGCAGTCTGCGCCGTATTCTCCCCCCGTATCACAACAACAAATTAATCATCACTTAGTGCTGCCTCTGAAGCCCTCCTGTGTGCCTCAGCCCCGTGGAGGTAGCTGCCCTGCTGCTCTCTTTCTGTGCTTCCTTACGCATTTGCACATTTCCCAAACCTTCTCTTATCAGTCTTGCTCGAACATGCACTCCACAGTTTTGGACGGCAGCCACTGCCAGCCTGCCAAACGTGTCCTCTCCTGCCAAGCCCACCCCTCACAGCCCCTCATCGAAGCTCCGTGGCCTCCTGGAAGAAGAAGATCCGACGCTATAGGCAGTGGTGGACCCCGATTCCTCAGAATAGGTTCGCATCGGCTCCGCTTAGGTTTAACGGAGACAAACGTTCAATGTGACATTTATTCATTTATTTGATGCTTTTATGCAAAGCTTCTTAGTGACTTAATCATTTATACAGTAGGAAATGCATTGGTCAGTTTCAGGTGCTGGTGGTGGGTAGCAGATGGATACAACCTTTGGACCGAAGGCCTCAGGTTTGAATCCCACCTGTTGTAGTACCCTTGGTTAAGGTACTTTCCCTGAAATAATACTGTAAAAATGACCTGGGTGTGTAAATGGGTAAATTATTGTAAGCAGCTTTGGCAAAAAGGTAAAACATTTTGACCTCATGACCTGAATCTACAACTCAACTGCGCTATTCTGCATACAAAAAAAACAAATATGCAAAGTTTGAACGATGAACTTCAAACCAGTCAGGCTCATTTCTGCAAAGAGCGGTGTATGGTTGGTTCACATCAGGGAACAGATTTAAAACTGTTGTAAATCCTTCAGACCGAGCAGTGGGGCTGTTGACTCCTGATGATCATGGAAGGAGCAACCAGTGGCAGGGGCAGCTGAGGAGAGGCTCTTGATTGCGGCCGAGGGCAGGAGGAGCACCTCGGGCACCGGCAGTGCTGAGAATGTGGACCCGGGGAAACTTATGGGCAAATTACAGTCATTACATTGACAAAAATGCTGTGAGAAAGAAGCAGTCACAAGGTGAAAAGGGGACAGATGTTCTGCTTGGAGTGAAGGAACTGTGTGTGTGTGTGTGTGTGTGTGTGTTTGTGTGTGCGCACAAAAGACATCTCCACATTTTATTACCAGCTTTCATATGTTTCCTTTCAAAGACGGGAGGGTTTAAAGGTGAGGGTGAGCCGCCACCTTACACTTGTAAGGATCCAGGTTCAAATCCCCCCTCCTGCTGTTGCCTCCTTGAGCAAAGCCGATTCGTCATCATTTTGGACAGAAGCATCAGATAAATATCTATGTGCACAGATGGGTTCGCAGCCGCTAACCAATGTGTACGTACCAATGTCTAGGTATGAAGGCAACGGCAACAGCGCACACAATTACAACCGGTTCAAAGGGCCCCAAAGAGAAGAAAGAGCAAGATGAACCGCGTGAGACCGCAGACTGGGATCTGTGAGAGGACTTGAGACACCAAAGGGATATGTACCATAGTACTTACACATTGTGCCATCATTTATTCATAGGCCATTTGCTGTTGCTGGCCACACTGTGCCCTTCAGCTGCAAAGGAGAAGGAAAATACGGGAATAACATAGGCTGAAGGCTGGTAAAAAGCATATTACTCCGTCCACACAGCACCAGCACCGCCCCTGACCTACAAGAAGGCACGGAGGCTTTATTATAGGGTGAAATGAAAGAGCTGCACTGCTGACTTTCAATGCCTTGAAGGTGAATGACCTTTTTCCTAATGTATTGTTTGATATTTTTTATTAAAACATTCCATTGTTTCTTGCTTTGTTTAAAGCACAATTTCATCTATGCCTTTTCTGAAGCAGAACTGGCTTTAATTACTGAATAAATGCTGAATATCTAATACAAGGTTGCTCCACATCAATATATGTCCCACAGTTAAAGATCTGATCTTTGAAATCTCGGCCTGTCGCATTAATGACGTTTCCATTAATAATGTGTGCGTAGTAACACCCTGGCACCGGCAGGGGGCAGGCGACGGATTTGCTGCACTTCATACGCACGGTGCGCTTGTCTTGGAAGGCAGGTTCCTCGGTAGTCGCGTGCCCGGAGCCCGCGTCCGCAGCACGGTGTGAGTACGGCGGGGCCGGGACTGACGCTGTAAATCATATTTTCATTCACGTCAGTTGAGCGCATTTTCATATTAATTATTGATTTTTTTTTACACAACACAATTTCTTTCCGTTTGTGTGCTTGCGTAGCTGACGTCATCCGCATTTCAGTGTTTTGTGACAGTTTGCGGCGTCGGTTTCCCGCCTCACTGTGCGCGCGCCCTGCTGACTGTTTTATTTATTTATTTGTCTGAAAGTGCCTTTCTTATTGCAGACCGTGTGAACTGTCACATTACAAGGGTATGTCTATAACCACAGAATAATAATAATAACAGTCTATTATTCTTACTGTTATTAACATTAAACCCCGAGAGAGTTCTAGTTGAATACTGCTCACAGGAATTTATCATGAATTATAGAATAATTGCTTGACCTGAAGAATTTGCAGGGATTGTTTATTTGTATAAAATATGTAGGGTAATATAAGAAAACATGCAAGATATGACCACATTTTGCTTAATTCACTTGTGCATTATCCTTGTATATTCCGGGCAGTGTTTATTTTGTATTATGCTGGATAAACAATAGCATGGGTCACTGTGTTTTATTAGTTTTTTGTTATTAGTCTCAGTAATACTACATTTATATTAGAAACCCTTGGGGTCAATGTAATGAAGTTTTTTTTAATAGGTGCATAACTGACTAAATAAGTGACCATTATTTACGTGGTAAATTTAAATCTTCATATCCCATACATCTTGTGGAATAGCAGGTGAAGAGGATTAAAAATGTTTGCAACCTGCAACCATGTGCGACTGAAACTTATTGTATTGCACACGCCTGAATATTGTATTCATAAGAAATGCCGGGGGGGAGCAAACGTATCTCCGGTTTGGCCCCTTGGCTGGACTGAGCAGCTCAGCTGTGCCTCCTGGCTTAAAGGGATTCTGCAGGCATTTTGCCGCTGAGGAGGAGTGCGACTGGGCTGCCAGCCAGAGGTTTATGGGAGTGCAGGGTGTGTGTGAGGGGTCACCAACGAGAGCGTGAAAGTGTAACCCCCTTAATGCAAGCGGTGCACCAGAGCACAGAGCTGAGTTATGGGAACAACAACAGGACTCAGGTACAATAGTCAACTCCCAATAGCCTGTTCCTGATGGATTAATGTGCTTGTAGTTATGTATTTATGTTGTTGTTTTCATATCAGTGCGATGGATAAGCACCCTGTCACCAGAGTGCCCTCACCACCGTGACCCTGTGTTGACAAGCTGTTATTTATAAAGGACGAATGAATGAAAGAATGGATTAAAAAACAGAATTATATCCACATGATCGCAGGTATTCGCTAAGAAAGCCTCGGTGATAGAGGGAGTTTGCACCTTTCTGTGAAGGTATGATTTCCCACATCTACGTTGATCTCTATATATGATGTAACCAAGGAAACAGTGGTTCGAGACAGGTGGGCTAAAGCCAAGCTGAGTGGAAATAATCCCTCCTGTGTGTTGCACTGCTCTGCTGTATAGGTGGGTGGATGACTGTAGGGAGTTTAGTCCACCTTGTAAGTCACCTTGGATAAAGGTGTCAGCTAAATACTGCATAATAATCATTGTACGTCTCTCTGGAGAAAGCCGTCTGCAAAATGAATACGTTTGACATACTAATCCACATTTGATCCTCGCAGATAAAAAGAAATGTCTCGTAAGTCCAGGTACAGTTAAATGAATCAAGAATCGTTTATTGTCGTACACCCTTATATAGAAGGCATACAAGGGAGCATGAAATGAGGTTCCTCGGGTGCAGAACAGGGAAGAAAGATTAGACAATAAATAGAAACACAATACAAATATAGATAAAGATGAACGTAAGATTTTTAAAAAATCTATATCTAAGATCTATATATATATATAGACAAATCTAGTAATCACTCAGTAATCAGTTGCCTACACAGTACAGCATCATTGTGAGTAACATGTTAGCGTTTTTTGTACCTTTTTAACATTTCATTTTGCATTTAGGCTGAAGGAGGCATTGCTTTTTATTTTAAAAAAAATAAAATTGATGTTAGAAAACTTCACCATTCCGGTCAGTAGTTGTGTGCCAGAATTCCGAAATGCGGCGCGCTTCCAGGTGTGTACTTTGGGTCAGGACAGTGCTGGTGATTTCCATTGTTCACCTGTTGTAGCAGAGGTCTGCTCTCTGGTACGCCTTGGGATCGAGGCAGTTCCACCTCATTTGCTGGCTGACAGCACAAAGCAGCTGTGACACACACGAGCCTCTCGGCTTTTCGAGGAACAGGATGGGTTTTGCAGTTCTTGAGGTGTGAATCGCTCTTCGCTTAATGTATTATGTTTATTTGCAGCGGACTCTTTGTTCCTCCGAAAGCTGCGCACTGTTATTTTGACATCCAGTGAGGCTGTTAATACACGTCTGTGACACACCAGCTGTAAGCTGCAGCCTTGGTCTCGCTGTGCAGAATGGATTTCCTGGCACTGCTAAAAGCTAAATCTTTTACAGAACTCATTTCTGCCCTGGAGCCGCATCCAGGCCTCTTTGTTCGGTTTTGGGGAGAGCGGTCATGCTTGTTGAGGGCTGCGCAGGTTTTTGTTGTGTCCCGGCACCAGCGTCAGAGTGAAGGCTGTTATTGACAGTAATCCTCATCAGGTGCTCATTTTGGAGACACTCTGATTCTTTTTTCCATCACGCTTGTGTAAGAAAATTGTCACTCTGCAGATTTGTTGAACTCCTACATGTACACAAACTTTTATTCAGTCTTTGAATTGCAGAAATGCTGTGTGATTTTAGGGAATTAAAAAATGTGAACTGTTTTATCAAGATTTTATAATTGTAAGGAAGACTGTTTCCAGCTTGGTGCTCAACAGACTGTCAGTAGACACTGTGTTCTTGCAGATGCTTGAGTTATTAGATCAGTAAGTGAAAGGTGCTACAAAACCAGCTCACACGCTTTAAGTGGGGCAGCAGGTGTTGTAGTAGTGCACTATAAGGATGCAGTTTTGAATCCCACCTCCTTCTGTACTACCCTTGAGCAAGGCGCTTCACCTGCATTCATCAGTAACAAATTGTAAGTAACACAGCATTTTAAGTGTTGTCTGAATAAATAAGTGACAGCAACAAAAGTGTCTCCTCCAAGTCCCTTCAATTCAATTAATTTGTTCAGAGCACTTCTTCTCACAAAGTGAGCCTGCCAGCAACCAAAAAAAGGTCTTGGAGAAAACTAAACCTTGGGCGGGTCCAAGTGCCAGCGGCTGCCCAGCCCTCCTGGGGATTCTACAAATAAAAATAGTGAGCTACATAAAGTAGCTATAGGTAGGAAAGACTATACTGCTATATACAATATTGTTTTAGACAGTAGGAGCTAAATAAGTTGTTGTTGAGGTGCAGGTGTGCTGATCTTGTCCATCATGGTATGATCCTTAAAATGGATCGAGCAGAACTCGAACGGTAAATCTGATGGGGGGTCTGTTTAGGGAGCTCTCACTGCTGAAATGATTGCACTCACTGCAGACCCTGTTCTCTGTGCTGTTCTGTTGTTTAGTCTCTGGGAATGAAGTGACCATCAGCATGATTACAGTTCATCTGGGCTTTTCAGCCTGCTGTCCAACTGTTGGACTGAACCCCTTATGAAAGCTATGAAGTACCTTTTTGAGTGAATTCTGATCACGCTTGCACACTTGGCCAGGAAATACTTTTTATTGTTGCCGTCTACACCTGAAGCTCCTTCTGCAGATTTTGTCAAGGGCTTCATCAAGATAGTAAGTTGAATCAGGCTGTTTGCTGTCCGACTGCAGTGAAACATGCTGTGGACTTTCCTGTACTCTTGTGAAACAGACAAGCTCTACATTCTCACTCATCAAACACCTGGAAGGATTGGATCCTCCAGTTTCACATGCAGGCACTTCCAGCAGAGTATGCATTTTAATCTTTCGGCAGTGCTTTGTTGGGGGGCATAGGGTCCCGCCCGACCCCGTGTTTCTGATGCTGAGGAAGCCTCTCCTTGTTTTATTTGTGATTTGACATACATTTATTAATCATAATAACCACGACACTGAGGTTTATGCATTCATACAGCTGAATGAATTAGCAGAGTAATTCAAGTTCAATTGCTGGGTCCCGAACCCAAAACTTGGGTGTTAGGAGTCCATTTGCTTAATTACCACGTTACCTGCTGGTTTATGTTCTGATTAGTAATCCTAATTACAGATGCCTTTATGTTTCACTGAAGTTGGACCTGCATCATGGTCTAGTTTATCTGCACAAGTCCAGAAGAAAGTGCCTGTGAAGAAGTAAAAATTATAGGTACACCGCTTAATGGTCAGGCCTGGCTTTGGGTGGGAAAGCTGTAGTTTAGGACCCCGCTGTGGTCCCTCTGCAGCAGGCCATTCCCTGTGATTACTGTCAATTTTAAACCGGGGGGGCATATAGCTTTCTAATGATTTCTTAAAATTAACTACAGAACAGCACTGGGCCATAGGAATGGTGCACCTAGACATTGCAAATATGTAAAAGGTACATTTTTCGAGCAGAAGAAAAATACTTGGGTCAACCACATATCTGCAAAAGGGTCTTCAGGTGTAGATGACAAAAAAAAAATATTTCCTGGCCAAGTGCGTAAGCGTGATCATAACTTACTCAAAACGCAAATTAGAGACTAGCTGGATGGGCGCTGTCCCTGAGAGTGGCTGTCTGAATCTACTCAACCAGTTTTTCCAGAGCTAAAATCTCTTTACATCTAAAATTAACGTAAATGAATACCGACTCCTGGCTCAGGATACAGCTGAACACTGAAGTAGCAGTGGGGACTTTGGCTGGAGATCTACTGTTCCATGGTGCCATTACAGCAGCTCCCACTTGTGCCCAGTTTCACATCACCAGTAGGAAATCTCATAAGTGCTGCATTTTTTTCTTGCTAGCTGATCAAATCCAGTTGCCTGTAGCTAAATTCTGGCAGTGCCTTAAATTAATGTGTCTTATTGATCAGGTGTTGTCATTTCAAGCAGCGGTGAAATGCTAGAGGACGACAGTGCCGTTCTAACCGCTTTCACTGTGACAACTTATTTGGTTCCAGCTTGTTGCTGTGCCCTGAGCAGCGTCTGTCTTGCCGAAGCTTGTCTTGGTTTACCTGCCTGGTCTTTGCTGATGTTTGTGTTTGCAGTGGACAGGCAGAGAATGCAAGAGAGGGGAAACTGCCGTGGGTTCCGCTGGCATCACTTTGGCCAGATGGACGACCAAAGGGCGGATCAAAGGGCAGACGCTTAACTCATCCCCCCCCCCCCCCAAAGGTGTCTCAGAAGGCTGAATATTTTCCCAAGAGAGTCACGTTTTGTGCAGGTGGTGGAATATCCTTTTTATTCAGGAAATTGTTATAGAATATAGAATATTCTATATAGAAATTGAAAAAAAGTCATAAAATATGCAAAAAAATTGTTTTTTAAACTGTGTGTACAGCGCAGTATACATACGAAAGCTGTATGGATGGATTTTTTGTTTGTGTTTGTATTAAAAAAACAATTAAAGCAAGTTAATGTGTCGAGACTTTATATGCAGAGCTGCCGTTTATGCATCTGTGCCATTTTTCCACATTTATGGTGCATTAACCCTTTTCCGTGGCCTTTTTATCGACGCGTGGCGATGCTTGCAGCAACTCAACGGTGCTACCTGCTGGTTAAACCAAAACGCACACGTTCGTCGACTTTTATCGACGTTTAACATTGATTACAGCCCTTGTTCCCTTGTTGTTGTCTTTTGACAATAACTGCCTCCAACCCCTTAGGTTCACTTGTCGACAACTGCCTGGAAAGAGTAATGGAACCACTTCAGTGCTTGTACAAAAATGCAGAATTTGTACCACGCTTGACCAGTTTAAACGTGTTTTACAATGTCTCGTCTGACTCGTGAAGCTGATTATATTTTTCCCCAATCTCTCCAGTGTGGCTCGTCCAGAAGGTGCCCTTTGTACTACAGGAGAGCAATGGAGGACGTGTTCACACCTTTGGACTGTTTGCTGCCTTCAGGTACGTCTGATAGATTTTTACTTTTCATTTTAGCACAGTAGGGTTTGTGTTTACACACTCTGCAAGATGTTCTGCTCAATTTGTCTGGACCAGGGAAAAGGAGGCGCGGTACTGCGACTCCGTCGGCATGAATGAAAAAGGAACGTAACGGTGTGCAACACATGCTGAAGTGCTGGGAGTCAAACATTTCCCCCGTATTTACTTATCAAACGAAAGCCTTAAAGGAAGCACACCTGTGCAGTCAGAGATTAAATGTTTCAGCCGGGTTGTGTAGTGCTCTAGGAATATTGCATTTTTCTTTATTCTACAGTTACTGGTCCACTGGAGCCTTTATACGTAAACGTGATCAGAGCGTGATTGAGGGGACAATAATGGGGAGGTTAGAGTGCCTTTGAAGCAGTCAGTCCCACGGGACATATTGGGAGTGAATATTGAATTGGAACAGCAAAGCAGCGAGGGTTCGTTCAAGTAGAGCTGAGGTGAGACATTTGTTTTCCCCAGGATCTGGCTTGGAGGCTTTAATTTAGGGTTCATGGAGCTTTTGATTATACTCGAGTATTTAAACAACCTTTCCGTGGCCATGCCCTAAGAGAGGAACTGAGTGAATATGACCATTTTCCATTTATTGTTCCCTTTCCCCAGGACAGGGAGTTTGTCTTGATTGATGGTTGTATGCATTGCGCAGTGTTATAAATGCATTTTAATAGATAATAAAAATGCATTATATGCTGCATAAAAATGTAGGACTCATTTGTAGCCAAGAAAAAAAATTGTTTTAGCATCTGTGATTTATATTTTATTATGTCACTGACTGATGCAAGGTTTCAGTATAGAGGGAAGGACAGCTGTGGTGCAGCACAGTAAGCACAATGTGGAGAAAAATTACCCGGACTGCTATGTAGGTCTGTAATGGAGTGGCGATTTAAGGAGTAGAGGGTAGTGCTGATGCCTCACAAGTGGCATAGGTTTCAACTTCTGCTTAAGTCTGCATGGAGGTTGCATGTTCTGCCCTTGTTTGCATGGGGTTCCTTCTAGAGCTATAGTTTCCTGCCACAGTCCAGAGATGTGTGCTTGTGTGTGGGCAATTTCTGGACCTATTTCATTTTTGTTTTATTCCGCAGTACCTTGTACTAATTTGTGGTCTGAATCTTAACTCTTCCGGCAGAACCCTTGATTAAGGACATTAACTCGGATTAGTACTGGAAGCTGTACAAACGGATCAATCATTGGAAGATATCAGTAAAGAAAGAATTAACTACCATGACCAGTTACTGTCACCACTGCACTTGCCATTAGTCTCTGTATGTGTGAGTCAGTGAGAGTGTCACGTTGCTCTGCTGTACAGGTATTCCTAAAGATACTGACTTATGAGTTTTGCATATATGAGTGAAATTATGTAACACCCTTTAGTGTTATGACCAAATACTCATGATTTTTCAGGAGTAACACTCTTGTTATGAGTAACAACGGTGTGGGGGAATTTTGGAAGTTCATGTCATAATGGTAATTATGTCTTTGACTTCAGAGATTTCACCTCACGACCAGATGTCAGGAATGCGTTACATTATTAAGTTGGGAGAAGGCACTTTAGTGCAGTGTATATAACATTGCAAGTCACCTTGGATGAAGGTGTCAGGAAAATGTTAATCATTGATAGAAGCACTTGTGAAATGAATAAACACGTGTAATGCAACTGTTAACCAAAGTGCAACTTTCTCTCTCCCTTCCTCCTGCATAGCACCTTGCTTAAGCATCGCTCCTGAAGGACATACAAGACCATTTTCACACGATAGTTTTGTCATGTTTGTGAGCTGCTGCTGTGTCAATTACAAAGACAGTTCTGCCCGTGTACTTCTTCTGACACGAGAGCATTTACCCATGAAAGCATATTACCCAGAAAACAGCCCAAGCTTGAACATGAGAAAATTCACGTGCGTAATGACAGGTGTTTAGTTTGCGCAGGGGAACATAAAGATTTGCAGTAATACTGTGCCAGACAGTAGAGCTCACTCACCCCTGGGTGGGACAAAACACCTGACGGCGGCACGCTATCCGGCAGGGCTTTTCTACAGTCCACTTCAGGCCACCTGTCATTTGACTTCATTTGGTAACAGACGGCCCGTGTTGGAACGGGACTCCCATTCGTTTGTTCCCGGACAGAATGCGTTGACCCTTGGTGGAGGATGGGGAAGGAAGGGCCAATTGCTGTGAGGAGCAGCACTTTGTGTTGGTCTCTCATGCTTTTTCTAGGGCCGTACACCCTCAGGCTGAACAAATACTCTTTGGGCAAGACTGCATCAGAGCCTTGACCTGCAGGATAATTACCTAAAAAGCCCAAACCGAGAGGTGTTTTTTTTCTGTCTGGAAGGTAAGGGAAAGTGCGTTGAAATCGCGTTGAATTCAAAACATAGCAACAAAAATCAATCCTTACGTTTATTCGTTTAGCTGATGCTTGCTCCCAAAGTGGCTTACAAGTGCTAAGTTACTTAGAATGATTTGTATATTACAGTCATTTTTGCTATATCAATTCAGGGTAAGTACCATGACCTGGTACAGGGCAGATGTGGTCACAGAAGCAGGACAAAAGACCCCGGAGAACAGGATTCACCGACAATAAGGCTTAAAGGACAAAACCAAGCCAAAACCGAAACACAAACCTGCCATGGTCCAAACAAGACCCCAGTAGGAGCTCCAGGCTCCAGATGACACAGCTCTGAGGTTTGCATAACTCTGGGGTTTTAAGGATGCCCCTGGCTGGTACCCTTGAGTTATATGAGGCTTGTTCCAATGGGAGGAAGCCTCAGGGCAGAACCTGAACACGTCGGAGAGATTACATCTCTCGACTAGAATCACTGCAGGAAACAGGAGCGACTGTTCCCACCTTCTCGGCCTGCTCCCACCCTGAGCACCATCAGGAAAAGTGGACAGGACACCGAGTCGAACCCAGAGCGGTAAAGTTTGTGCAGCATACATGCACAACCTTTAGTAAGGCGAATTGTTTGTGCGATGCAAATAGGTGATTTCATGGCAGTTACTCCATTGCCAAATTGAGAGAAAATTCGGGTTGGAATTTCAGCTCGATGGAGGGCGAGGTCCACCCGCTAACAGTGACTCGTGGCCAGGAATCAGGTTTTTCCCAGCCACCGCCTCTAAGTGTGAACACATGATTTTGTGTCTGTTAAGAGCTGAAGCCATTGTACCGCTCTGATTTGTCACAGTGTGGGGGGATTACTCTCCTCTTTTCAGAGTAGGTTGGATAAGAGTGTTTTTCTCTGGCAGTGGCCCAGAAGCGTATGCCTGCAGTCAAGAGCATTAAATCGCCGGCTCGGCAGAGCTGCGGCACTTGCTGTCAGCCAGTAAGACGGGGAAAGCAGATGCTCTCGTGTCAGAGCTCATAGCAGCTTCGAAACCTCCCCTGCAGAATCGATTGGGTGCCCATTAAAAACCCATCAGGCCCCTGATTGGGGCAAAATGTATCTGTGTGCCACATTGCATTTGTCATCAACCAGCTTACTAAGGGCTATACTTCTCATTTTTGAGGCATAGTTATCCTTACACGATTGGACTAATGTGGGGAGCGGGGTCTGGTCTTGCATCATACACATGATTTTTTAAAATCATTTTCACATGATAGTAGTCTTGTTATACATAAATGTTTTATTTAACATGTTTAGAGCTCTATACTTGGAGGTCAATTAAATATTTAAAATGAGTGATTTCATTTTAATTCGGGATTCATTTTGCTGATTATTCACCTGCTCAAGGGAAAAATGTATCATCACAGTGCCACGTTGGGTTTACAGCATTATTCGTGTTTGCGACGCTTCCTCACTGCATCTGG
The DNA here is from genome assembly GCA_900497675.1 of Arapaima gigas. NCBI lineage: Eukaryota > Metazoa > Chordata > Actinopteri > Osteoglossiformes > Osteoglossidae > Arapaima > Arapaima gigas. The sequence continues at coordinate 874,942 of UFQX01000158.1, read as the reverse complement.
ATTTGTATGAAAATATTTTTTATGTTTTATTAACACAAGTAAATCACATAAAGTGGCCTTTTTGGTTCGTTTTGCTGTCCTTTCAGCATCTGGTCACTTAAGGTGCAGTTATGTGTGCGTGAACTGACTTATCGCCACTCAAATGAAAAATTATTCACATGCAAGATGATGGTGGACATCTATACAAGAACATGCTGGTGAGTTGAAAATGCATGATGTTGTCAGTCATTTTGCAGAATTATTTTGCACATTTCTGCCTTCACCAGGAAAACAGAAAATCTGCTTGCTGATCCTCAACCAGCCATTGGATGAAGACTTCTTCCACGTGCTCTGGAGGAAAGGTATCCATTTTACGATAAGCATTAGCCTTTGATGTAGCATGGCTAATGGCCAGGATGCCTTTGGACCCCTGATGTATACAGATGACCAGTAGCACAAGCCTGAGCTCTGGGTAGAAGACAGCAGGCTGTTGATTTATGGTATGTTCACAGTTCAGAAGCAGCTGGTCTGAGTTCAGAAGCTAAAGTAATTTTTATCAACCTTTAGACCTGTAGGGTAAGAATTACTGGACCAGCTCTTAAGCCATACGTTATTTTGTGACACAATTCTGATTACTTCAGAAAACAAAAGGTCCCGAATCTAATGGATTATTACGAGTCGTTTTTGGAGCTTCCCCAAGGGAAAATAAAGCATATAATCTATTTGGTTTTGTGTTTCTTTGTACCGCGTTAATGCCCTTAGACAAAGAGTAGGCTGTTTTGGGCAAAATCACTGAAATGTGTACATTCGGATGGCTGCACACAATACTAAATCATTAAGAAAAATGCTTCATTTAAAGGATTAGTAATGGTGCAGTTTCAAAAATGGTCTAAACATGAATTAATTTGTTATTCCGATAATGGTTTCTTCTTTTATAAAACACCGGCTTCAGAGCCTGCCGCATCCCAGAGATCTGAATAGAGTGTTTCGTGCCCTGGGTGTTCATCAGTTCTAAGGCCACAGGCGAAAAAACAAAGGGCTTGCGTTTTATTTTTTTTTAACTATAGCAAAGAAAGGAGTTTTGCACAGGTTACATTATTTAGGTGCAAGCTGCAAGCCAGAGAAAGTGCGTTTGCAGTCAACATTGACTTAATTTTATTACTCTACCTTCACAAGCCCACTGAATATTTAAGATTTATTACGTCGTGACATTTGAAGGGGGGGGCATTTTCCTAATTGAAATTACTGATAGCATTATTTCTGTTTGTTTTATCCTGCAGCACGCACTATTTTGTATTTGGATTTGTCTGGCTTGATGCCTACGGCCTGACTTAGTTGACTATGTAATAAACTAATTAGATAATAAACTTAAACTTAAGCTGATCAGCTCTCGTGTTGGGGCTTTTGAAAGACACAGTAGGGAGACACAGTTGTTTAGTGTTGCTTTCGCTGCTTTCAGTTACGAGAGCGACACACAGTTCCACACCGATGGGCAACCTGATGTTAGATGTTCAAAGCTGCTTAGTAGAATAACAAGTCTGTGCAAAAAGATTCTAAGTTGCGTTTCTTTATGCTGAATAACTGAAAGTGCCACAGGAATAATGGTGGTAATTAGGCACTCGATCAACTGCTAATTGTCACTATTATCACCTGTAAATTAGGGAACCGTGTCACGTTGGCCATTTCACTGCCAGTGACATTGACATTCCTGCATTTGAAGCGAAAGTGTTTGGTGACTAATAACGTCTGCCACGTAATTCTCATGGCATCCTGAGGAAAAAAAAACCATCTGCTTGAGAGATACAGTGGAAAAGTGGAGCTTAAGGTTCCAGATGGTATTCTTGGAGGTGGGTGGGTTTAGTTAGTGTCCCCCAACACATTTCCTTCCTCGTGCTTTAGGGTGGGAACAGAGGCTCAGGTGTCCTGTAAATATTGTCTTAAGTGTGAACCCTTAAAGAACATGCTACTGTGTATGTCAGCAGGTCTTCCGAAGCTGAGGGTCACGCTGGTTTTTGCACAGCATCGACTCTTAACTGCTCAGTTAGAATAATTATTTGGACATAAATTCAGTGCGCTAAATACACCACTCAAAACAGGTTAGAAATCCTGGTGGCTTTGCTCCATCGAGGACTAATGTTATGAAACAGTTTCACTTTTATTGATCTGTTTATTTTGAAAAATATATTCTATGTATATCGTGTTCCGTATATCTGTGTTTTATATGGAACACTTTTTGTTCTCATACATTTTAGCTTTTTAAATGAACTGTGTTTGAAACTGACAGGCTTCTGTGGCATCAATAAGTATAATTTTTCAGTTTATTGCTCAGGACAGCACCTAAAATGTCACGTCAAGTGGACATTTTTGAAATGATGACCCATCGAAAAACAATTTGACCCAAAAATGTGTGGTTAAAAATCCCATTGGATGAAATATCAAACGGCATTACTTGATTATGAATCATTGTGCTTTATTATTTTACCTTCCATTAAAAGGTTCAATATGGGTGAAAATAGTTTGAATTGCAAATACTGCGATGCAGAAAGTGGCAGGAAATGGGTCTGAACAGAAAAAAGTGTTTGACTTTATGTTGAAATTTGCACTCGACAAGCATTTGTTTTGCAAGGACTGTTAAGGCGATAGTAGAGATGCTTTGTCATCATAATGAGAAGGGAGCTTAATCTAATATTTGGTCATCATGATCATAAAGGCCAGACTCCCTCTAGAATAACATGCAGAGCTGCTTTCCCGAAGTTAGCGATTTGTGCAGTTTGGTCACCTTTCATCTCATTTTTCTCAGACGAAGATGAGCACAAACACTTAATGTTTCCCAGGTCCATTCCCATGTTTCCATCTGTAGTGGGCAGGAATATTTTTCTTCCCTGGCTGACAGCTTTCTCCGCAGAAACAGAGTTTTTACAGGATTAGCAGACATAAAGTTCCTCGCTCAAGTGTCAAGCGAACTGCCAAAGGACTAAACTAATGGCACCCAGTGCCATTCCCACGGTGTAAATTCTTGATGTGTAAGTCTGTGAAGTGCACTTGGACTGTTTAGTGCGTCTGGCTGTTGAAAGATGTTGCCTGGTTTATCAAATATTTTCCCGTCCCAATGTTTTATTGCACATATGTGTGCGATTTGTTTTACAATTGTTCTTGTCCTTCTGCCAGTCCGATCTAGCTGAGGTGATTGGCATCTTCTGTTTAAGACATCTTGGTGGTCTTTGTACTTTCAGACTCACTTCTGCCTTGATTTGCAATACCAGTTTGTATGACCTGGTGGTAATATCGTGCCACGCAATGCTCTGTATTCATTAGCTACAACCTGTTCTGTGTACATTTTTGACCTCCGACACTCAGCGTTATCTAGATCGACACAGAGCAGGCTTGGTTCTTCAGTATAGGAAAGAGCCATGTTCAGGCTTCATTAGAATGTCAGAATGGCAGGTCCTCTGTTAACCCTGGCTGAGACAAAAAAAAAAAGACGTTGAAGTGAGCAGATTATTATTTTTTATTTTAACAGCACACTGAGCCCCGTCTCACTCCAGCGCTAACAGGATAGGCTCGTCCTTTGTGCCCCGGAATGGACAAACAATTTCTGATAATGAATGGGTTGACCAATGAAATTATAGCATTGAAAGACAAGTTATAAATAATAATTTTGTTGATTTAAAATATGTTGTTGTTGTCATTGCCTGAAATGCCTTTAATTTTTGTACTTTTGTTCATTTTAGGTGGTATACAATGTATTTCATTTAGAAACTGTTTTTTTGTATAAGAAATACTGGTGATTTGACCCCCTCACAACAGAAATTCACCTACCGAGGTGATTTCATGCAGTGAGTTGTCCCTGTTATTTGAGCATATAAAATTTCCCCCCCCCCCCCCCCGTGTATGTATTACCCCTTTGTAGCTGTGAGAGTTTGATGTCAATATCAGTGACAAGCGTTTGGTAGTCATCCTGGAACACTTTCCTTGCTGAAGTACCTTGCTTAAGTGTACGGCAACATGGACTTTTTAACCACTCCAGGATCCTGCTGCCCCTTATTTACATTACTTCCTCACTGGAAGAGCGAGAGGGAATTGGAAATGGGCTTTGCTGTGAAGCACGGTACTTTCACATGTAAGCATACATGATTTGGTTTTTATCAAATATTTAAGTCCATAAGGTGATTGCAGTTCCATTTCAGATGCAAGCTGTAGCATTTTAGTTTCCCAAATCACTGTGGTTAAAAAAAACTTCAAAGCAGCAGCACAAGTTCCTATATTTAATGGGGGTATTTGTTCCCCAGGCAAATAGAGGAGGGCCCAGATTTGTGTCAGAAGTGTCTGCTTGTTATTAAAAATTAAAATGAGACATTTTATCATACATTTGTCTCCGTGTGTGTGTGTGTGTGTGTATGTCTAGCTGTGATAAGAGCATGTGCAGATGGAGGAGCCAATTGCTTGTACCACCTGACTGCTAGCAACCGGGGAAGGTAAGAAATGTACTGTCTTGTGCTTTTGGTTATAAAGAATTTAAAAATCAACAAAATAGATCAAAAAGATTGTGCTTTTTTTGTTTAGACTGCACCACATTTGCACATCCATATTTAACGTTTGATTTTTACATATATTTTTAACAATTTTCTTTCAAACATGGCAAATGCTTAACAGGACACAAAGCAGCAGAAGTGTGAAATTATTCTAATGTGGTTAATTTTGTCTTTTGACTTAAACTGTTTCAAACTGGGTGACTTTGACTTTATAGCACAGCAAGCAATTTGTCTTGTGCATAGTGAGTAACAGACCTTTTAAAATTCTGCTTCTTAATTGAAAGTCACTGAACAAAATATCCTGTGTGGTTATTATGTCATAATTTAGAAGGGTATCTGAGGGATACGAAATGTTTCATCTATCAAGGGCCAAATGATCTGTTTACCACATTACGAGCCACATTAGACTTCAATCAAATGATTGCAAACATGCTGATGTTTGTATCCAAGCTCATCCTCTTCCAACAGGGATGTCAGTTTGTCTTAAAATATGTGTGCTTTAAAAATCTTTTTACCTTAATGAAAACATACATCTACATTTTTAAATAATACCGAGTACAGCATAAAGTGAATAAAAAAGGAGGCAAAATTCCCAGAATGATTAATAAATAACTGTTATATATATATTTGAGCAGTCTGTTTTTACCCTCAAAATTTTTAGGTTATGAAGTGTAAAGCAAGGGATTTGATGATCATCTCCAGTTGAGTGTTTTAAGTCATTACGCCAACCCGCAGTGAGTCCTGAGTGTGAGAGTCTCGGTTGTCCCACATGTCCCCTCTGTGACGACTCTAGCTAAGGCCCGTCACGTCACCACCAGGCTTCTACAGTATTTTTGTTGGTGATTTTCTTCTCACGGTGTCATGGACGTCTGGGGAGTGAGCTCTCTTGGGTCAGTCGCAGTGGGACGTCTGCCATTGTTTTTTAAGCAGTTGTTTGTAATCCGTTATTGTCGTAAACAGATGGAAGCGCATGGGCGGCCTGCTGGGGAGCCACTTAGCATGTGGTGGTCTTTGCAGCTTTCCCCCCAACTTACTGCCATCGCTTTGTGCTAATAGTGTCTTCGACGTTAAAAGAGTCCAGTTGGGTGGCAGTCGCTAGTAATTAAGTCTTCCATCTAGTAAGTGAACCTGCTGAACTTTGAGTTAATTAATCTGGCAAGGAGTTGAATGTAACCTATAACCGTCCCTGGAAACACATTTGTGGGCGGGTTGGGCGGCCTGTGGTTTGAAACTCCACCAAAGGAGAGATGGGATATAACTCAAAAATCTGTTGTAATTCACACTGACAAACTGCAAAGACTTGGACGTTTAATCATAAGGCAGAATGACTTTGCTGAGATTGCTTTCAAGAGAAGTTGATGGAAACACAGTATGTCATTCATACGTAATTTTTGTTGTCGTTATATTCTGCTACATAGGTGAGGGTTTTACCAAGTACAAATTACAGTTTTAGCCATGTGTGCAGCTGGAAGTTTTACCAGCGATTTCAGTGAAGTACCTTGCTCAGGAGTACTAGAGCAGGGCTGCACTCTCAGACAGTCCACGTTCTTAACCACAACCCTGCCCACTTTGAGTCGCACACCATTAATAATTCTTGTAAAGCAGATCTCAGCCACAAACTAAAATTTTTGGCTTCAAACACAGTAGTTTTACTCCCACATAAGTGATGATTTGGTGTGAATACATTCCACTGCTGTTCACTACAGTCGTTCATTTTGAGTAATACCTCGATTAATGCTCTACATATGTTTGTGAGACATGGAACGCTTAATGAAATAGTATATTGCATTAATGGAGCTTCTTTGTAACCTCAGATAGTTATTGTGTATCACAGGTACGATTATGTAGCACTAACAGGTTCTAGATCATTGTCCGTACAGTGCAAATTGCTTTGAAGTATGATGGAAATCAAATATTAATGAGTGGAAGAAAATTAAACACTTTAGACATCCGCATATTTACAGAGGGAACTTCAGGTGTCGACCAGAGCGTTAAAGTACATCTCCTTGCCAAGCGTGTCAGCATAAATAATCTACACTCCATGACTTCATCAGAAAGAGATCTTGGTTTGTGGTTTAGGAGGGAAATAGATGTGGACAAATCGAACTGTACGTTAAAGGTCTTTTCAATGGCTCAGTGAACTCCTTTCCAGTAAGCTTTTGCATCTTATCACATTCCCAGAAAAGATGCATCAAAGTGCCTGGGCAGGTTTATGTTTAAAACACGTCTGCGGTGTCCGCGGGAACATCCTTTGGAGAAGGTAGACTCTGGCGCATGTAGCTGACCATTCACGATCACTGAAAGACACTCTGTTTGAAATCTGTTGGAACTGATGCCGTCACTTGTTAGAATAAAATGCAGAGATCAAGCATCGACAATTGGTCGCGCAGTGAGTCGTTTCGTCTGTATTGGGGAAGCCAAATTTAATTCTTAGATCTTCAAGGCTGACCACTGTTTTGTTTGAAGATAAATGCGACGTGTCTAACAAACCCTTAGACAACCATTCCTGCGGTCCTATTTGACCCATACTTTGGGAAGATCTGTATTGAGAGCAATAGGCGACCAAAGAGAAAGAGAACCTGGGTGCCCCCAGTACCTCTTAACATCTCTCCAGTTTAGAAAAGTGTTGTGTATGACAGAACTTCTTGGTTAGTGCTGGAATCTTGGGAAATTTACAAATGAAAGGCAGAGTTAGAACCAATCAGTCATTTGTTAAAATTGTGCCACCCAGTAATAGATGCGTAGATGTCTGGTACTGACGCCCCGCCCGTTTCCTTCTGCTGGCTGAGGTTGGAGAGCCTGACACTGGGTATCTTTTGTTCCAAATATATTTAGAGATTAAGGTATTGAATTTTTTTTTTAAAAATGTAGTAATTTAGTAACTAGTAGGGTAGATTTCGGAATAGGTTGTTCATTTATAAATGGTATAATGTCATGGAGGCAATGGCCTCGTGCATAGAGTCAGAGCTGTGCAGATGCAGTAATTGGCTTTTACTGCGGTAAAAACCTTCTGGAAGTGGCATTATTAAGAATAGTTGGAAAATTGTTTGAGTTGTTTTCATCAGTTTTGTGTTTCTGTAGGAACAGAGTAATGGTTTTTAGCCTTTCTCTAGAGCAACCGTCTTTTTTTCTGAAGCCATTACTGTAAATTTTTAAAACCAAGCTGAAATCAGCAGCTTCTCAGATTGATCTGCAGGTAAAACTGCAGTAAAGTGACCTTATCAATCGGAGTTCTTTCCCTGGTCTGCAGTGCTCCTGTTTAATGATCTCTCTCAGTGGGTGAATTTATTTCTAAACGTATGTTGTCCTATTTCTGTGTTTTGTTATTACTTTCCAAGAAATTGGAAGTGTGTTTGTTCTTTTTATGGATTTCTGCATCTTCAAAACTGAGTGTAACACAAAAGAAGACTTAAAATCCTGTTTAATTTAAATTTGCTGGTAAAGTGTCTATCAGAGGTATGTTATGATCATAAAGAGAGCTAACCAAAAAAACAGTCGACTGTTTCCCAAAAGAAGTGTCGGTACTTGATCGGTGGCCATGAAACCAATATTTGATAATGTAACACGTTCTTTTGTCATCGCGATAAACGCCTTGAAATCCTGACTAGCACAAGTCGGAAGCCACGTGGACATGGAACACGAGCCTGTCGTCGGCACAGTCCTCCGCGGCTTCGTTCCCGTGGCCAGGTATATCATTTACCATATGAAATTATTTCTTTGATTTCAGATTACTGCTCAGGTTGCTTAGGTACATTTTAAAATACTTCAGAAGGTATAGCTTTTAACCCATCGGCATGTTACTTGCAGTCTGAGTTTGAGAGCAGATCGCTGTAATGTATCTCCACCTTATAAGCTTTCAGAACACTCGTATGAAACATGGAGGTAATGATGGAAGATCCTTATGAGTATCTGCTTTCTAGGACTATGACTGACAGAAAAAAACGTTTATAAAGCCCTCCAATTCAGACAAGTCATAATATAAACAGCTCTTAACTGTTAAAACTTAATTCTCACTGTAGGTAAGAGTGCAGAGTTTGGACTACGCCCAACCAGAGTCTTTTATTTGCTTAACCTAAATTTTACTTTACAGAGAAAAAACTTCCACTGCCAACCTGCCACTCACAAACCACAAACCACCAGGTGTTTGTTTTTTCCCCTGTTTGTTCTTAATTAAGTTTTAGAGACGCATTCATTAGTAAATCATGAGAGACGGAGGTTTCATCTCCATTAATGAATAAAATAAGCCACTTGGAGCATTAAAGACTTATTTATGCAGCTGTATATTCATGTCTGTAGACTCGTATAAAAGTTTTTGGAGAAGTACCAAGCTCATCGCCGGCTCACGTGTTTCACCTGAAAGAGCGAGTCGCCATAGATGTGTGGTGTTCCTTGGGAAGTCATCTCAAAGCGAACCATCAGAATGGTTTCGCTGAGATTGTACAAAGGTTTTATTTAACATTTCGACCTTTTCTGTTAAAAGCCTTTCCAGCTTTTAATTATTAATTCACTGTAGTATTAAACAGTCAGTAACAGACTGTTGTCTGCCTTTAATGGGCCCTGTATAGCGTCAGTGTGGTTTACTCTACTCTGAGACAACGAAAGCCTGTACAGTCCATTCAAGACTTCCAGAACGTCCCCTATTTTAGGAGCCTTGAACAATCATGTGTGTTTTATTACACACATACAGAAAAACACCAGACAGGCTCAGCAAATGAAGGTCGTGTCCCAAAACGAACAAAATCTTACAGAGCCACTCACCCTCATATAAGTGATTTTGGGACAATTGGAGTATTAATGCCATCGTTTGAGCTGAGATCAAACAGCATTTGACAAATAGAGAATTGAATAGCATAGAGAATTTAGCAGAACGCATAATTTGAGAGGAAAAACTACTTGATGGATATTAATGCAAATATCAGTATAAATGTATTCATTGTTTTAAATATTTGAGTTAGTCTCTTCTTTCATTTTGCGTGCATGTTGTTTTCATTCGGTGTTTTGTGTTTCTTTTGAAGGCCTTTGATCGTGTGCCACTGTACTGTATTCAAAGTCCCTTGATGACAATAAGAGGATTCATTTCTCACTCGCAAATTAAAAGGCTGCCAAGTCTGCAGTGGCCACAAGAATGCTTAAATAAGCTGTGTCATTTTCTCGGAACCCTTATCATCAGCCAGGAAAGGGGAGTCGAAAATGGATGAATGAATTTCCATGTATTCAGCTCATGTGCTGCTAGCCAGCCAAAAAGTGATCAGAATATTCTTCTAGTAATAAATGTGATGAATGTACTGGATTTTACTGCACGGGAACCCACTGTGTGCTGCAGTCTGATTTTTTTTTTTTTTTTTTTGTCTGTGAAACCTGTTCTTGCTCTGCTGCGGGGACACTGTTTTGAAGATAGCGGGTGACACGGTCATTTTTTCAGTGCCATTTGAGCTGACATGTCCCAGCCAGTGAACAAGGCCGGCGTCTGAAGTGCCACTGTACAGTCATATGCCTGCATGGTTCTTATTTCCTCCTCATCCTGCCAGCTTTCTGCCAGACTACATCAGTGGGGATTTTGATTCCATTATGCCTGAAGTCAAAGCTTTCTATGAAGAAAAGGTATTTTATCATTTATTATATATTTACCTTATTTCTTTTCTGTAAGAATTGCAATTAATGAAACATAGTGTTATAGGACATTTTCTTTTTGCACCTTTTGTGTTCACCCTTCACGCCAGCGCAAGTAATTATTTCCAAGGCTGCCGTTTTAAATTAGTGGAGTTTATATTCATGTAATTACAATGACATCGTCGGGAACAGTTGTTGACCCCTTGGAGCCGCATGGCGTTTACCGTGTTCGTCTATGGCCCTGAAGAACTCTGGCCGCAGTTAATTGTGAGCATTTCAGGACATCCTGAAGGGATTAAATTGCGAATGACACACGTAATTCTTTGCAGTTAACGCACCTTACCTTAGAGAACAGCAACTGCTCAGTACCTCAAAACACGTGTATTTCTCTTCCTGTTTCTTCGAGTGGAAACGTTTGAAAAACCATAACAAGCACCCTTTGTTCCTCTTATGATTGCGGTGCTTCAATTTCTGCACTTAGCATTTGGATTTTAACATTTTAAGGTGACTTCACAATGAGCAGCGATTCAGGATACTTTAAATAATTGTCCTTTTGGAGATTTGCAAGTAGCAGGAGAATAACTAGAAGTCGTGCTGGAAATTCATAAACTTTGTACATGTCTGTGTCCTAAACTGCTATATTCAATATATTGATTTGTTTTCTGATGATTTTTTTTTGCTTCTGTAATACTTGGTGTTGAGAATGGCAGGCGTTCTGTCCAGTAACTGCCACTGTCCTTTTATGGTAATGCCTTTGTTCTCCTTCCTACTGCAGCTGAGGTCCTCTCCAACTCTCCTGTCTTGTCTCTTTGTTGGCTCAGAAGTGCAGACTCATACAGACGCCAGATCAGGATCTCACGGACTTCACCAAGTGTCTGGCCATACTCCTGGAGGAGATAAAAGGGCGCCGCTTGGAGGCAAGTCATTTCTCCATCCAAGCGACTGCTCGTGTTTCCCCATCCGCCGCTTTTCTCGGCCCTTGGATGCCCATAAACGTTAGCGCATCAAAGCGAGCCCTCAAGCCCGTCTTGCATTCCCTTGGCACTCGACCAGCAGCGCCATCGCCACTGCACTCGGGTATAATGCACCATAAGAGGGCAGGGAGATGGGAAGCACGGTGGGAAGGTGAAATTTGACCAAAGAAAGACTGAAGGACAGGGTGTTATCGGCACTGCTGAAACACAAGCCCTCCTGTCACATCTGTGTGCATTGATCAAGTATTTTGTATCTTCAGTGACTGTACACGCTTAAATTATTGTATATTACAAGTTTAACTCAGAGTTTTTTGGCTGTTTTCAGCTTGCTTGAGGATATATTATGCTTGCAGCAGTTCTTTCTTTTACAAAATTTCACATAATGTTGAAATCCTACACGATCGCAGCTCTCTGTGTTCATAATATATCTACACCCTGGACGAGGCACCAGTCCACCACAGGGTAGTCTCACTCACTCCCGGACCCTGACTCACCAGTTCACCTTAAACCTGTCTTTGGACACTTTGAGACAATCGCAGCACCTGGAGGAAACGGACACAATCGCAGGGAGAACGTATAAGTGGGACTGTGGCTGAGCTGGATTTGAACCCACGTCAGGAGCTGTGAAGCACCAGTGCTGCCTGCTGTGCCATCACGCTTTCCTTCTGTGGATATATAACGCAGTTTTTTTTTTTTGTTTAATCTAACCTTCCTTCTTTTAAAAAAAGATAGTACAATGTAATGATAGTACAACAGCTTTCAAAAAGAATATTCCTCAGTGATACTAATGACACTTTTTTGAAATCCATCACAATTTTGGAAAACAATTTTTTGTATCATTATGAAGAGTTTGTTTTCTTTTGTTTCATGAGGAAAACTGAAACGTTTACAAAGCAAACAACTTCTCAAGTGTTTATTAGTCCATTTACTGCGCCAGTGCAGTGTATATTGGTCCCCTGTGCTTTTAGGGATGATGGTATATAATTGTCTCTCATTATGGAAATGAATCCATCTGGCGACAGATCAAGAGCTGCTTTGACTGCACTCGATTGCTCGATTGCATTCGGTGGTTGGCATGTGATGGCAACACAATTCCCCAGATCCTTCCATGCTGCTGGAAATGACAAATCGTTTAGCCTTGAGGAGAAGCAAATATTTTGTTTAACTATACTGCAAGTTAAGTCTTTTAATATTGATGGGGAGTGCAGAAAAAAGACAGCTTTGACAGCACACTCAAAAATATTTTATTCAGCCTGCTTGTCTAACTATTGACACTCAGGAGACCCGCTGCACACTTGTAACTAGCGCGTGTTTATTACCATCTGTCCTAGTTATTAAATGTGAAACATTGAGCAAAAAAGCTGCATGTAGGTCAGTGTGCTGCTCATTAGCATTAAGAAAAATGTTGTTAATATGACACTTACGCTTGTATATAGTAAATGGCCTATTGCTTGCTTTGGGAGAGATTGCAGAGGTCTCATTAAGTTTTATAATTGAAACGTAACATCTTTTTTGCCAAGAATCGAAACATCCTGAAAAAATCTATTTCTGGGGTTTTAAAAGGCTCCATGTCATTTTGCATCATTCAAAAAATAACAAAGTAGCCGTATGTTTGGCTTTACATGCTGCACAGTTGGTGTTAATGCACCTTGTATGCTTCACAGCTTATTGTAGTGATTGTGACATGAAATTTGCTGTATTAAATGTGAAACACTGAGCAACAAAGTTCCATGTAGGTCAGTGTGCTGCTACTTAACATTAAGAAAATGAAATCCTCTCGGAGCACTCTGCACTGGGCTTTTCTCCTCAAACCGCCTTGTCTCACTGTGTGGTATGACTCTCCACAGGTGGACGCAGTGGTGACTCTGGGTGGCTTGGCTGGGCGGCTGGACCAGATCATGGCCTCAGTTGAAACCCTCTTCCACGCCCAGAAGATGACGAAGCTGCCGGTCATTGTCATCCAGGGCTCTTCCCTGGCCTACCTGCTCAAACCGGTAAGGATGCGGCCGTCCCTCAGGGGTCCCCTCATTTTATCCCTCGATTGAGCCGCCAAGGTTTTATTCTTGTTCTTTTATTTATCACATCCTTAATATCCCGGCATGTATCCTATACAGAAAATCTGGCATGTGTTAATGTAATTTCTGCCTGTCCTGTGTCTTGTAAGAAACTATGTTCGAGGATGCATCTTGTGCTTTTAGGTTAAAAAAAAAAAAAAAAAAAATCAAGCAGTTGTTCCATACTTCACTACAAATTGAGTTATGATTATGAGTGTATAATAATCTGTACAGTATCAGGTTATGGTGTATCATGACTTCATAACGCTAATGTGGAACGTTAGTCCATTACAGACGGGATTTTTCTATTTTTTTTTTTTTAAATTTTATATTTAATTATTACCAACTTCGGAAATAATTAGTGCTGCACCTCATTTGAATTAACCGTTAAAATATTAGACTCGTGTAAATGTAATAGTGGTTTTTTTGAAGTACCGACCACTGTGCTGTACATTTTAAGGGTGAAAACTAAAGAAGACCTTTTTGCATAAATAAATACATTTCTTTTGAATTTTTTTCAAAATTTTGCAGAATCTTAAGATGTTTATTTTGATTTAAATTGCAGCCTGTCTATGCATGGCCAGGTCTCAGATGCGGAGATTTTGAAATGACCAGACAGTGCAGTGCATCACAATTTTTTTTCTCACTAGAAGAGAAGTTAATTTAGAAAATCATATTATTTATTTCAATATTTTCAAACATACAATACGCTTCCCAAATCATGACATATATTTTTTGAAAATGCAGATTCAGAAGCGAGAACACGATGAACTAGTTTTAGGCTCGTGCACGCTAGCCTAAAACCATAATTTCAGTATATCAACTGATTTGTAAGCCTAGAACTCTAAATGCACAACACAAAAAGCTATGTATGAAATTCGGAACTGGTAAGGAATGTTGTCTTCCTTTCCGGTTCCTTATCAAGACACTTTGCATGGTGTCACTCTGTTGTTATGCAGCACTTCCCCTCATGTGCATCAGAAAATCAGGTTTATAAATGGTTGGAATCACTGGTTAGGTACATGTCTGGACCTCCAACCCCCTAGTAGTCTGGCCATGCAAAGATGAGCTGGGTTCCCAGCAGCAAAAATTAAGAAGGGGCTGTGCTGTAATGAAAAACAGTCTTTGTAAGAATCCTGGAAAAGGGCTGCAAAGTAGAGGCCTTACAATATGCACCATTACAGGTATTTTTTAGCCTAATATCAGTCAATCAAACAATGTGTGGTTTAGTTTGAGCAAACTATTGTTGGTAGAAGAGGGCTGTTATGGTGTTTGTGGCACTCTTTCACACTGTTGCTGTCGGTGTGTCTACAGGGGGTCCGGCATCAGCTCAAAGTGGATACAGGCCTGGAGGGGGAGTGGTGCAGCCTGATCCCTGTGGGGGGGCCCTGTCTCACTGTCACCACAGGCCTCAAGTGGAACCTCAGTAAGTGTGTGTGTGTGTGTGTGTGTGTGTGTGTGTGTGTGTGTGTGTGTGTGTGTGTCTGTGTGTGTGTGTGTAGGTGGGCGGATGGGCGGTCAAGCTGTTATTATTGCACAATAAGCCTGATGATAACGATGACACTGACGGTGATCATAACAGTATTTGATATTAATATATTTCACAGCTCCAATTCTAATAGCTCAGGTTTGACGGGAGCCTGATGGGAAGAGATGTGGCCCCCTGCCAAAATAATCAAAAACCATGGAAACAAGCGAGCGCTTAGGTGTGTACTGTTCGTGATTGCGAACAGCCAAAATTGTATGTTACTGGGCTTCATCTAAGCAGAACTGCCAAATGTGGTTCATGTCCCCTCTGAATTCTCACACACAACACGATCAGCGCTGTTAATGGGGCAGCAGGTGGCGTAGTGGTTGCAGCTGCCACCTCTGAGCTTGAAGGACCCAGGTTTGAACAATGTACTCACCCACCTCCAGTAAAAATTACCCTGCTGTACGAATGGGTAATTCAGCGTAAGCCCTTCAACACTGTAGGTCTCCTTAGAGAAAAGAATCAGACCTGTGAATAAATATAAATGTTAGTGTCAGATGTTGTCACTCTGCCTCTTTCTTGGTCGCTGTTGGCTTCTCCTGTTAATAACGTGGCTGTGTTACAACTTTCGTACGAATCTGTGAACGTGCGGTTTGTTCAGCCGTGACTGCTGTCTTTTACGTGTTTCTAGCCACCCCTGATGCCGGGGAGGCTACCTATAAAAAGACTTGAGAGAGAAAGGGGGGTTTTGACGTGCGCTGTTCTCCCTAAAGGGAGAGGAAGTAACTGCACTCCCCTCACAGCTGTACTGCTGCATGTTTCAATTAAGTTTGCATTTTCTCCACTTGATGGTTTAGTTGTTCTCTGTCTACTCTGGTTTCCGCTCACATTTCAGAAATGACCAGCTCTGGTGACCCGGTGGTAGGTAACTGCCCTTTACGCCTGTGATGCCCTGGCATTGATTTCAGGTGATACTGTGCCGTGCAGCCTGTGCCCTGAATTGAAAAAAGAAATCCAAAATATTGTATTGCCAATGTTTTTTCTGGAATGAAAATTTAAATTTTCAAAAAAAGATACAAAAAACCACCACATTTACTATATTATCCACCGATGAATATTTTTTATTAATTTAAACATGCAAAAGAGAAAAAAGCGACTTTAAAAATATTCTGTTGTATAATATGGATATTTAAACGTGTAACCTAAAATCTTTCTAGAAGTGTTTTGTGTGTAAATGGATTCTGGAAGCTTCTTTACTGAGATCTGGAACAGTCTGCTAGCATGTTTTGTGGCCGAGTTCCTGTAGATCTTTTCTCCACGGCAGAAATATCCTGACAGACCATTTCTCCATTTTCCTTGCCCACGGCACCCGTGTTGTGCTGAACACAACGGTGAAATACAAACGTATGTTAAGGACACGTTGCCTCCGTCGGCTTTATAGATTTCAATAATTTCTAGAAGGAGACCTTTAACCCTAAGATGAGCACAACAAGAGGGACCCCTTCAACAGCGCTAGATTTGCAAATAAATAAAAAATAAAATCCAGTTTCAGAATCAGATATTTTATGTCATGGACAACTGTCAGTCTCAGCGACTGATCTCCTCTGTCTGAGTTAGATGTCACCCTATGAAACATGGCTTATCATGGGTAGCTTACGTCTTGCATGGAAGCCAGACTCGTGAGCTTCCGGTGTAGTTATCGGAGGGAAATTAACGTTTGTTGTGATGTGACACCGAGAGTGGAAGATTCGTGTGATGCCACCGCTCTTCATGTGACAAGCTTTGCATGATTTGAGAGTCCTTAGAACAGAAAAAGTGGTTTGCTGGAGAGTATTTGCTGCTAATTTTTTTTGCTTATCTAACACATTGCTCTGCAGCAGTTTCGCCTTTTTCTACAGCTGGGTGCCTTAGTGCTGCTTTTCAGCCTTTGCTCAAAGGTACTACGGCAGGGTCCCTCGAGAAATTTGAACCGGCAGCCGTTATGCAGCCGGTCCAAGTGAATGGCCTGAATAGCGGAGTTTCCCTGCAGTGTGTGACACGCGTGAGACATCTGCCTGGCGTCTTTGTGCCGATGTGGCTCAGCATGAGAAGGTACCGCACGTTGTCCTGTCTGACACACTGTGATGCAGTGTCTGTTCCACCTGCACAACTGTCACCACAGTATCAACTCGGCATCACGGCAGACTGTCAGTCTCCATCGGGTGTGGGGTAGCTCAGAAACCCACAAAAGGCACGTGCAGATGATGTCTCCTCCTGAGCCGTGCTTGGGCGGCACCTTTCTGAACAACAACTCTTGGTGTTCATGGTGTGGGGGCAAAACTCCCTGAAAATATCAGAATGAGGTGAGGATGCCTTTCACATGTCAGCGCTTGCTGAAATACCAGCGCAGCCTGCAATTCGCTTCTCATATTTTTAATTAAGAAATCACTCAGTGTTTTTCATAAGACGCTGCAAAGGTTACAGATGTAAACAGTAATTTCTTTTATTACTTTTAGCGCTGAAAGTTATTCCTGCAGTTTCATTATTGAATTTTGTGCTGATTAATATATATATGGAATTTATATGAATTTTATTCAGGGTTACACCTGTAAAAATGTGTAAAGGAAAGTACTGCGTTATTAATAAATGCAGCTGATGTTTTTCTTTAAAGCAGCTTGCAGTGCTAAGCTTTTTTGCAACGATGTTCCCCCTGGGTAATTTTTACTGTTAACTCATTGTCAATACCTTGATCGAGGGTCCTACAGCAGGGGATGGGACTCAAAGCTTGGGTTACTTCTAACTGTCATAACCACGCCACCCCCCCGCCCACACACACACACACACACACACACACACAATAGCACAAATAATTATTTAGATTAACTGACACAAATGAATCATTCAGCCAGTTAATTGTTCCAAATTGTTGCGTAATCTTAAATTCAGTAATTTTTTAATTATACAGAATTGGGTTTAACAATGTTTAATTTACTTCCAGAAGCAAGTTTTATAAATTATGGATAGACATCTTTACTTTTCTTTTTCTATACAACATCTCAGATGAATTTCAGGAATACGAAAGCATGTCATATTAGTGTCAGGATTCAGTCAGCCGCCCAATTAAGGATAATTAATTAATGAGTTGGTTAACAAACGGGCCTCCGTAAACATACAGGAAATCACTGTTCTAAATTATTCATATTTTAACTTTGTACTTATCAGGATAAACAGTACATTGGAGGTCCCCAGCGCGCTGCCTGTGAGGATGAGAATGTCACTGATTCAAGGTTCTTCAGTCAAAACTTGTGCATGAATAATTCCTCGGCTGATACCAAAACCCTTGACATCCATAGCGGAGTAGATGTGCCGAGTGGGGGGGGGGGGGGGG